>PVJC01048298.1:0-12620 GCA_004026665.1 Murina feae | reverse complement strand
ACTGACAATTTTCGGGGGTTAAGGGTGTTGGGGATGCGTGAAGAGACTGGACAATAATTGTACACCTATGGATGAGGACAATGGGGGGGCAAGGTCAGAGGTTGGGGTGGGAATTGGGAGGAGGGGAGCTATGGGGGAAAAAAGAGGAACAACTGTAATAATCTGAACAATAAAGATAAATTTTTAAAAAATGAGCATGTAAATATATTAAGCAAATGTTAACAGATATAAAGGGAGAAGTTGACATATTAGGTCAATTTAATACCCCACTTATACCAATGAATAGATCATCCAGACAAAAAAAATTAATGAGAAAATATTGGCCTTAATACATTAGACCACATGAAATTAATAGATATTTACAGAATATGTTCAAAAGCTGTAGAATACATATTCTTGTCAAGTACACTTGGCACATTCTCCAGTGTGGACCACATGTTAGGCCACAAAACAAGTCTCAATAAATTCAGGAAGATTGAAATCATGTCAAGTATCTTTCAACCACACTGTATGAAACTAGAAATCCTATATAATAAAAGGGTAATATGTAAATTGACCCTAACAGCAGAACAACTGGGAATGACTGGTCACTGTGACACACACTGACCACTGGGGGCAGATGCTCAAATCAGGAGCTGCCCCTTGGTGATCAGTGTGTTCAGCCACAAGCCAGGCTGACGGCTGCCAGTACAGAGGTGGTGGTGGGAGCCTCTCCCACCTCCTCAGCAGCACTAAGGATGTCCGACTGCAGCTTAGGCCTCCTCTCTGCTGGCAAGTGGACATCCCCTGGGGGCTCCTGGGCTGCCAGAGGGATGTCTGACTGCCAGCTTAGGCCAGATCCCCTGGGTGGCCCAGACTATGAGAGGGTACAGGCCAGGCTGAGGGACCCTCCCCTCCCTGAGTGCACAAATTTTTGTGCACCGGGCCTCTAGTCAATTATAAGAAGAAAACTGGAAAAAACACAAACATGTGGAGACTAAGCAACATACTACTAAACAATCAATTGGGCAAAGAGGAAACCAAAAACTATCTTGAAACAAATTAAAATGAAAACACAACTCTCCAAAATTTATGGAATGCAGCAAAAGCAGTTCTAAAGAGGAAGTTCTTAGCAATATGGGCCTCAAGAAACACGAAAAATCCCAAATAAACAATCTACACCAAAGGGAAGCAGAAGAAGAATAAACAAAACCCAAAATTAGTAGGAGGAAGGAAATAATAATGATCAGGGTAGAAATAAATAAAATAGAGATTAAAAAGAAAACAATAGAAAAGATCAATGAAACTAACAACTAGTTCTTTAAAATAATAAACAAAATTGATAAACCTTTAGCCAGATTCACCAAGATAAAAGAGAGAGGGCCCAAATAAATAAAATCAGAAATGAAAGAGGAGGGATTGCAACTGACACCACAGAAATACAAAGGATCATAAAAGAATACTATGAACAATTATACTCCAATAAATTGGAGAACCAAGAATAACTAGATACATTCCTAGAAATGTACAACCTTCAAGACTGAACCAGAAGAAATAGAAAATCTGAACATACTTAATAGTAGTAAATGAAATTGAATCAGTAATAATAAAATAAAATTTAAAACTCCCAACAAACAAAAGTGCAGGACCAGATGACTTCACAGGTGAATTCTACCAAACATTTAAGGAAAAATTGATACCGATCCTTCTTAATCTATTCAAAAATTTAAGAGGAAGAAACACTTCCAAATTCATTCTATGATGCTAGAATTACCTGATACCAAAACCCCACAAAAAAATTATAGTCCAATATTCTTGATGAACAAAGATGCAAAAATTCTCAACAAAACATTAGCATGTCAATTTCAACAATACATTAAAATGATCAGACACCATGACCAAGTGGAATTTATTCCAGGGATGCAAGGATGATTCAATAGCCACAAATCAATCAACATGGTACACCACATTAACAAAGCCATGGATAAAAATCATACGATAATCTCAATAGATGCAGAAAAAGCATTTGATAAAATTCAACACTCATTTATGATAAAAACTGTCAACCAAGTGGCAGGTTTTTTTAATATTATACCTCAATACAATAAAGGTTATATTTGATAAACCCATAGCCAACATCAGACTCAATGGTGAGAGACTGAAAGCTTTCCCTCTGAGATTAAGAACAAGACGAGGATGCCCACTGTCATCCCTTTTGTTTCTCATAGTATTGGAAGTCCTAGTCAAAGCAATTGGATGAGAGAAAGAAATAAAAGGCATTCAAATTGCATAGCAATCAGACAAGATGACATACTATACAGAAAAAATCCTAAAGACTCTACCAAAAACTATTAGGACAAATAAATAAATGCAGTCACATTACAGAATACAAAATCAATATTCAGATATCTGTTGCATTTTTATACACTAATAATGAGCTATCAGAAAAAGAAATTATGAAAACAAACACACTTACAGTGACATTAAAAAGAATAAAATATCTGGGAATAAATTTAACCAAGGAGGAAAAGACCTGTGCAGTCAAACCTCAGTTCTCAAATGTCTCCCATCTGGAACAATTGAGTTCTCGACCAAGTTGTTCATTGAAAAATTTCTCAGTTGTTGAACAAAACTTCAAACAAAATTTCTGGACCCAACAACCTTTTCATACTGATACCTGCATAATGAGTGGTGTATCTCTCAGGTGACAAAGGAGAGAATGCACGAGTGTGAATCACTTTACCGCTAAACCTAATGTTAATGTCTAAGGGAATTGTACTGTGAATATTGATTGAGAAATGCCACTATGACAAAGAAGTAACAAACCTTGCGATAAACTTGTTCAATGACAATCCAGTATTTCACTGTAGGCAAGTGTTAAAATGCAGGCGAAACCCCAACAAACAAGGGAACCCTTGTGCACTGTTGGTGAAAGTGTCACTGGCACAGCCACTATGGAAAACAGTTTCAAACAGAACTGCCATGCAACCCAACAATTCTACTTTGGGGCATTTATCTGAAGAAAAAGGAAACAATGTTTTAAAAAGTTATATGCACTCCTATATTTAGCTCTGCTCAAATAATTGAATTGATACCACCTACCCCACCCCCCAGAACTGACTTTCAGGCCACTTCACAATGGACATTCCACTTGCTTAGACCACATTCCACTTAACTAAGACATTATCTCTCCCTCCAGAGTTTCCCAGAATCCGACCCGCACAGAGAATTCTTTACCCAGTAAAGCCCGCCTAGAGTCCTTTAAAAACTCTGACTCCCTGTCTTTGGGTTCTGGCACCATTTGGGGGCTCAGCCCATCTGGTATCCAGATGACCTAATAAATTTATAATCCCTCACCACTTTGGCCTCATGCCTTCCTCCTTCTGCAACCCTAACACTGTGTTTATTGCAGCACTATTTACAATAACTACGATATGGAAGCAATCTAAGTGTCCATCAACGGATAAAGGTGTAATGTGTGTGGGGGTTGGACGGGGGTGTAAAGAATGGAATATTACTAAACCATTAAAAAGAATGAAATCTTGCCATTTGCAACAAAGTGAATGGACCAAGAGGGTATTATGCTAAGTAAAATGAGTCAGATAGAAAGACAAACACCAGATGACTTCACTCATATATAAAATCTAGAAAAACAAAACAAGTTCTCATTAGTTACAGAGAATGAACTGATGTTTGCCAGAAAAGGAAGGGTGTCGGGGGATAGGTGAATGGGACTGAGGTATAAACTTCCAGTGTGATCTGCAGTGCAAGGACTACAGTCAATAATATGGTGATAACTTTGTATGTAACAGTTTACCAGATTGATTGTATTAGTCACATTATAAGGTCCATAAATATTACTATGTTGTACACCTGAAACTAATATAATATTGTATGTCAACTATACTTATTTTTAAAATTAAAAAAATAAATTAAATATTTACAAAAGTTTAAAAAAAGGGAGAGAGCTAGAAATGTGGAAAATAAATTCTGAAGTTCCAGTTTTTCTCTAATAGGTGTTCCAGAAGAAGAAAATAAAAGGAAATTCTTAAAGAAATGCTAAAACTACAAAATAGAACAGAAAATAATATAATACTGTGTTTCCACAAATCAGTAGTGACAATTTATAATGTTTTACCAGATGTGCCTTTAGTAATATTTTTAAAGAAATAAAGCTGATGGTCTTTCTGACCCCAACCTCCCTTCCTTACCTTTTTCCTTAAGGCAGCAACCACTGTCATGAATTTGTATGTATCTTTTTAGTCCAATAACGTGTATTGCATAACACAGATGATACTTTTGCATATGACTTTAAATCTTACTTAACTAATAATATGCAGAACATAGGGCTCTGCAACTCACTCTTTTTACTAGCAGTGTAATTTTTATCTCTCTCTGCACTTATGGAGAGAGTGCCAGTTAATTTCTCTGGACTACTGTGGAATATTTCGTTGTATTACCGACTATGCCACATTTTATATTATACTTTTATTTATAGATGGACTTTTTTGTGTATTTGAAAATTCACGACTATGCCACATTTTATATTATACTTTTATTTATAGATGGACTTTTTTGTGTATTTGAAAATCACGAAACAATGTAATAATACAATCACATGGGTAAAGGTTTTTCCAAGTGTACATCCAGAAGTAGAATTGCAGGGAGATAGGATATGCACATTTTCAATTTTACTAGGTTCTGCGAAACTGCTCTTCAGTTTACATTCCAGCGAGCAGTCTATGGCTGTCTCCATTTTCCCTCAACCACACCAAGATGTAATATTTTCAGGCTTTTTAATTTTGCCAGTCTGATGGGTGCAAAATTGTCCCTCATTACAATTTTCAGTTGCATGAACCCTTGTGTCTAGTAAGTTTGACCATCCTTTCATAGTCTATTGGCCACTTGGCATTCCTTTTCTGTAAATTGTCGCTTTGAATCCTTTTTATTTTAAGTGCTATGTAATTTACATATAACATTATATTAGTTTCAGGTGTATAGCATAGTGATTCAACATATGGCAATAAATGTAGTTAACATCCATCACCGCACATAGTTACAAATTGTTTTTTCTTGCACTGGGGACTCTTAAAATCTACTCTCTTAGCAATTTTCAAATACACAAAAAAGTATTATTAACTAAGGTCACCATCCTGTATATTATATGCTCATGATTTAGTTATTTTATAACTGGAAGTGATACCTTTTGAACCCCTTCATCCGTTTCACCCACCCCTGAATTCTTTCTCAATTGTATTTACAGCGTCTTTTTTTTTTTTTCCATACAAAAGCTTTTTATTTTTTTTATCCTCGTTGGAGCATATGTTTATTGTTTTTAGAGAGATGAAGGAGAGAAAGAGAGAGAGAGAGAGAGAGAGAGAGAGAGAGAGAGAGAGAGAGAGAGAGAGAGAGAAAGAGATGCCTCCCGGCCTGGGATCTAACCTGCAGCCTGGGTATGTGCCCTGGCAGGGAATTAAACCTGCAGCCTTTCCATGTTGGGGATGACGCTCCAACCAACTTAGCCACACTGGCCAGGGCAGCTTTTAATTTTTCTTGTATTGTCAGATTTAGCAATCTGATAATAGATACATTTTTTAAAGAATGGATGGCCTCAAAATTGAGAGGATACCCTGAGTGCTATACTGGATGAATATAGCAAATGCCCATTTAGACAAAGTGCAGTGAAACTTCAGAATATGATTGTCTGAGGGGTTTAGGTTTTTTTGAGTGGGGCTTGTTGTTTGTACTAGCTTTTGCAATGAGACCAGAAAGGCAAGGGGGGTGGTGGCGGGGGTGGGGGGGACATCAAGAGCTCTCTGGGTCCTGGGAGAAACTGGCAAGGAACTGAGAAGCATTCACCGTCTCAATCTGTCAGTTGTGACTGCTTCACCAATCAGCAGGGACCTGGAGACATTCCTGCAAACAGAATTCTGGAGACTCATTAGGAAGCATGGGTGTAAGACATCTGTTGTTACTGTTAAACAATATCTACCAGTTTCGAGTTCACAGAGCACTGTTTGCATATGAGGATGAACCATCCGAACTTGGCATTTTTGTGGAGTAAAAATCGATTGAATGTTTGTTGGCTATGTCTTAGGGTTCAACCTAATCCAAGGTTTCATTTCATCCTGTGAGATGCACATTATCATCATGCACTTCTTCTACAGATGAGCAAACCAGTGTGGCAGGGAGCTTAAGTCTGCCAATGGGGCCTTATGAGGGCTAAATGGCAGCGGTTAGTTTGCCTGCTCCAACTTCCTATCCCCGTCTGAGAAATAGGAAAAGCACTTCCTGCTCTTCTCTTCCTGAGGAAGACTGTGCCTGTCACGGAGTCATCTGTCTTCGAGGGAGATTAGGCTCAAGATCATCCGTGCCAAGAAATGGCTTTTGCCAAGAGAACTTGGCCTGGACGTTGGGACAGACAACATGCTTCAAGCATAACATATGAGCTGGAGAAAAGTATGTCAGGGCAGGAGCAGACTGTAAGCCAGAGAGGATCAGGTGAGTGGGGAGAACGCTTTCTCTGTGCCCCAGCTGCTAAGAGCTATGCTCAGAGCCCAAAGTAACTGGCGTGCTATTTCCTTGCATCAACAGTATTCCGGGAAGGAAACCTCCCCAGCCAGGAGGACAACTCCCGCCGGCCTGAGAATTTTCTGCTCATTCTTAGAATAGTGTCTGTGGTCACTTTGGTTGCAAACCCCGTCTCCGTTCAGAAATTAGAATGCTAATGTGAGGTATTCATCAACCATCTGAACTTTTTACCATAAATCCCACTCTTCCCCCAACCTGCCCAGCAGGAAGCCCACAGTGGGACAGTGTAGAGGGGCTGGCTTCTTCTCTCTTTTTCCACTAGGCCTCCCCAGCCAGTTTCCATGGCTACGACTACTGCTGCTCTGTGGGAGCAGTCGGGGAAGGGGCAGCAACAGCTGCTGATTGACTTCAAGCTTTCTTGCCAGGCAGATGTCAGATTCTGCCTCTTTCTTGCCAAGTGCTTTCATGCCCTCTCCAAGGGTTCCCCACTCAGGCTGTTTCTCCCAAACTTCTCCCTAACCTGGGGATGTATCTCAGGTCCAACCTCATTTGGGTGGTCACCTGAGACTCTTTCCTCAGCCCCTGGGCATTCAGGCCCAGCCTTTAGCTAGTAGGGAGCCCCACAGAGGAATGAAGACATGGAGTCCCTGCAGACCTCTCTACTGTGAGACCCACATCTGTCCAGAGGAAACTCACATGCTTCTCATCCCCACGCCCCGCCACCACCACCACCACCAAAAAAAAAAAACTCTGCAAGTGCAGGCTGGTCCCAGCATAGTGGCAGCAGCCCAACCAAAGCAGCTTGTGGGCCCTCCTCTCACTTTCCAAATTTCCCAGGTGGGACCTGAGCCCAGGCCAAAACGCCCAGCTGGAGGGGTCACACATGCTGCTCTCTGAGTAGCCCTGTGCCCCAGACACAAGGCCTCAGGAGGCTTGAGGTAAGAGAACAGGAATTCACTTGTCCCCAAGATTGGACTCAACAACACAGCTTTCTTCAAGGAAATGTGCCCTCACAAAACCCTCCTATCTCCTCTATTTTTCCTTTTATAGCGTCTCAAAGTGGACAAAGGGGTTTGAAAAGTCTTGGGACAGATTTGGATTTCCACAGGTGACTTGGCACCTCAACTTGGATTTTCGTATCTATGATACATATTGGTGTCTGGTAGAAATTTTAGTTTTAAGGCCCCGTTATATTTACATGCATTGACCGTTTTTATGGTCATAAGTACAGATAGCATGATTTCTCATTTTAAAGATGAGAAAAATGCATCTCTGGGGGCTCAAAGAGGTAAGGCCAAGGCCACCCAGCCAGTCAGTGATGGAGCTGGGATTCCGACCAGGTGTGTCTCGTGACATCTGGGAGGTGCGTGCTCCCCAGCCTTGTACCCTAAGGACAGCACCTAGAGACACAGAGGGAAGTGTGTCCTTCGTTCAGGGCCCAGGCCCCAAGTCACAGCAGGAGGCTCCCGGCCACTAGAGAGCTGACGTAAGACGGCTCCTGCGGCCTGCTCCTGCCCACACCCTCACAGGACATCTTCTGGGACCTAGTTTCAGAGAGAGGACTGGTAGGTCTTGGGTTGTGGGAGAGACCAATAAATAATTCTACTGATCTGGCAGTGACCCCATCTCGGTGAGACTTTCGACTGGAAGGAGGATGCCAGGAGGGCTGACTCACCTAGTCTAACATCCAAGCCAAACGCGGAGGAAAGGGCTCAGCTCAGCCAAGACTGTAACTACAGGGGGACGGGGAGTCTGTGCTGGGATCCCAGCCATGCCTTTGCCTCGATGTTTTCTCAGAGTGTTTGGGCCTCTTTTTCTCCATGAATTTTGTGTGCTTGGGAGCAAGGCATGCGGGGGCTTCAACTGGTGGTGCAGAAACACCACACACAGGTGTTGAGAGGGGAGATATGGAGGAACTGACTTAGGGTCCTTACAGGAGGGGGAGAACACGGCAGTGGCCAGCTCCCAAGATGAGCTTAGTTTGCTCTTCAATGAAGTCCAGTCTGGTGGGTGTTTCCAACACAGGGAGTTAGCTAATAAGCCATGGTCCATCCACAATGAGCGGCCACTGAAGAGCACGACATAGCACACTTAATTATGTGGAAAGATTCTCAAGGGAAGAATGTGGAGAGCAGGATCCTGTGGGTCCTTGGATCACACCCTTCAATTAAATTCCTTCTTATCCTCAGACTGACCCAAAGGTGTGGAGTCAGGACAGGGCCCAGCCCCTTCCACTTCCTAAGGTCTGAACACCTCACCTTCATCTCTCCTACATCCTTTCTCGGGGACCTGTCGGCTGGTCTTCTACACCCTTCAAATACAGAGTTATTATTCCCCACAGCATTAGCCCCAGACAACTGGGCTCACTCTGATGAATGCTTCCTTCGGTGAGGAAGACTTGCCCCATCCAGTTTCTGATGGGGCTACATCCCTGAGGCCAGAATGTGTTTGGGGTACTTCCTCAGTGAAGAAGAGAAAGCAGCATGAGCACACGCACACGCATGCTCTTGTTTACCGTAATCTAGGACAATCTACCTTAACGCGAACACATATATAAATATTGTTTGGGTGTTGTTTGTACACGCAACCGACTCATAATAGGCCTATTATTCTGCCACTAGGATTGAGCTAAATTCATGCTTAGGACCAAAACATTTCTCCAAGGACACAGTCTGCAGAGATGTCCCCCTGATGCCCTCACTGCAGAGATGATCTTTCAATACGTTGGCAGGGCAGCCAGGTCTCGGCACCTCAGACCTCTGCACGCCAGAAGAGACTACAGGACTCGTAAAGAAAGACCCGGAGGCAGATTGCTCAAGACAAGGAAGAGAGGTTGTCCAACAGCTGTCTCCTCAACACTGTTGGTAGCTCCAAAATTACAGGGTTTGGATTTTGGATTCTTTTGGGTTTATTTTGACTCTTATTCTCTCCATTAGAAGGAGGGCTGACCTCCTTGTTAGGTATTTATGCTAGTATATGTATGCTTAGAGCAAATTCTGGAAGTAAATACAACAAAATGTTTAAAGCAGTTATGGAAATGACTTGAAATTAAAATATTCTTTTTTTATTGTTACATGTGTTTTCCACAATAACTGTCTTCCTTCTCTATTTTGCCAAAGAAATTGAAGCCATTGGCTTGAGCTGACTGAAATTCCTGTTGCTTTCCCTACACCACTCCTCCAAGTTCTCATCCATCTCTGAGACCACATGCATCCTTCCCTCCTTCTCTCCAAAATCAGAGACTGAGGCAGACTCTCCTTCCATGTCCTTATTACTTCTCTCTGTATTCTAACTATTCCTAACATGTAAAACTGATCTATTCATGCATTACAGAGTTGCTGTCAGCAGTCATACTTCTGATAAATAAAAAAAGCACAGTAATGAAGATGATAATGGTTTGTCTCTCCATACCTCAGTTTCTTCATCTATAAAATGGGGTGACTATAGTACCTACCTCATAAGACTGTTGTAAAGATTAAATGAGTTAATTTTATGTTAAGGACTTAGAAGAGCACCTGATATACAGTAGGTGTCTATAAGTGTTTGCTAGTGTTAATATTACTGTATTAATTAGTGTTGCTAGTATTACTATTAGTGCTTTAGAGGCCTGGTGCACAAAATTCAAGCAGGGGGGTGGGTGTTCCTCAGCCCAGCCTGCATCCTCTCCAATCTGGGACCCTGCAAGAGATACTCCTCTCAGAGTCCAGGAGCCCTTGGGGCGGGAGGCGACCCAGCGATCAGGGGAAGATAACACCTCCATCACACCTCTGCTGCTGCCACTGCACCTCAGACAGCCCTGGGAGGCTGGGCAGCTGCCATCCAAGGCTTGCCTGTGCCTCAGGCCAGCCTTGGGTGGCTGGGAGGTTGAGGGGACTGGGCGCCACCATCTTGTGGCTGTGGGCACCGCCATCTTTGAGGGTGGGGCAGTCAATTAGCATTTTCCCTTCTTATTAGTTATGGACTCCACCATCTTTTGTGACGGCGAGAGAGTCAATTAGCATATTCCCTTTGTATTAGATAGGAGATATAGATATAGGTATAGATATAGATATAGATATAGATAGATATAGATATAGATATAGATATAGATATAGATAGATACACACACACACACTAGGGGCCCAGTGCCCAAAAATTTGTGCATTCGGGAGGTCCCTCAGCCCGGCCTGTGCCCTCTCACAATCTGGGACCCCTCTGGGGATGTCCACCTGCTGGCATGACTGGCCAGCCTGGGTGAGGGGCTGATGGCTGTTTTCAGGCTGGCCAAGCCCCCCAGTGGGGACCCTGACCCCATGGAGGTGTTGGCCAGCCTGGGTGATGGGATGAGGGCTATTTTCAGGCTGCCCACAGCCCCTTCAGGTTTTAGGTCCCTACTGGGGTACCTGGCCAGCCTGGGTGAAGGGCTGATGGCTGTTTGCAGGCTGGCCAAGCTCCCCAGTGGTGTTCCTCACCCCATTGGGGTTTGGCCAGTGTGGGTGACGGGCTGATTGGTGCTTTCAGGCTTTCAGGCTGCCCACAGCTCCCATTGACCCAATGTCCCAGCAAGGCTGGCTGAAAGCAGGTTTCTGGGGTTTGTTCATCTTTGATAATTGATGCACTGTTCCTTTAAGCCAAGGCCTAGTAACGAAAACTCGTTTCCGCTTCACCTCGCGGCTTCTATAATGAGACAATGTTACTCTTAGTAGTCAGGCCAGGCCTACTGTCTATCACTGATACTTTGTTGCAAATGTTTTGCCTGGAGCCAGGATAAGCCAAGCCGGTCCACCAAGGGCCGCAAACAGTTTCTGTTTCACTGCTGCTGCAATGGAAGCTGCTGTTTACTCAGGTCCGTGAGTGGTGGCCTCCATGTTGCCTGGGCTAATTTGCATACAGTCGCTCTGATTGGCTGGTGGGCATGGCTTACCCATCCCGAAGAGACAGTTAATTTCAATATTATGCCTTTATTAGTTTAGATATGTTTGTGTGTGTGTTATTGTTGTTGTTGTTAATCCCCATCAGAGCATATTTTTCCATTGATTTTTAGAAAGAATGGAAGGAGGGGGAGAGAGAGAGAGAGAGAGAGAGAGAGAGAGAGAGAGAGAGAGAGAGAGAGAGAGAAACATCAATATGAGAGAAATACATCAATTGGTTGCCTCCCTCATGGCCCTGACCAGGGCCAAGGATTGAGCCTACAACTAAGGTACATGCCCTTGACTGGCATCAAACCTGAGACCCTTCAGTCTGCAGGCTAGCACTGTAACCACTGAGCAAAACTGGCTAGAGCCTCTCTCCTATATTTTAAACCTCTCTCTCTCTCTCTTCAGATTCCTTCCCTTAGTTTATTTAGAGTCAACAATCTTCAACCCCTAACTCCACCCTTGATTTTACTAACCGATCTTTCTCCCCCTTCAAATCTAGACATCTGAAAAAAGTGGGTTTTGAGGTTCACTTTTCCACCTTTACTCACATTCAGCACTTCATCACTCATGATATAATATAATCTGCTGTCCCTCTCACATCTCCAGTGAAACTCCTCCAGCAAAGACCACAAATGACCCGCTTTTACCAAATTCAAAGACACTATTTTATTCTTATCTTTCTGGACCTTTCTTTCTTATCTGACCCCACTGTCTCTCCTGAAAACTTTTTCCTTGCCTCTCCTGTCCTCCTCTTTCTCTGGACTCTCATCTCAGCCTCTTTGCCTAAGTTCTTTCTCGCCACTCAGTCCTCAAGCGCTGATACTCCCCAGGGTCTGTGTGCAGCTGCCTGCCCTCCTCATTCTGTCCTCTCTTCCTAAGGAAGCGTGGACACTGTCAGACTACTTATCCTTATTCTCCTATAACAACCAAATTAGACTTCTAGCTCTGGCCTCCTTTTTCATTCCCCTCTTGATCTGTTTACTCATTCAGTCAGTCAGTCAGTCAACCAACAAACACAAGTTGAACATCTACAATATTCTGGGCCCTAGAGATACAGAAAGGGAAAAGACATGTCCCTGAAGGAGCTTGGGATTGGTGAGAAAGGACCACCCAGAAGCCCAGGGTCATGAAATATGCACTCAGGAGCTCGGTAGTCCTTCTGTCTGAACTGAGAGGATCTAAACTAATAAAAGCGAAATATTAAAATTAACC
>PVJC01048297.1:0-12584 GCA_004026665.1 Murina feae | reverse complement strand
GTGCTCCCTTGTAGGTAACTGACTGCTTTTCTCTTGCAGCTTTTAAGATTCTCTCTTTGTCTTTCACTCTTGGCATTTTAATTATGATGTGTCTTGCTGTGGTCCTCCTTGGATTCCTTTTGTTTGGGTTCTCTGCACTTCATGGACTTGTAAGTCTATTTCTTTCACCAGGTAGGAGAAGTTTTCTGTCATTATTTCTTCAAATAGGTTTTCAATATCTTGCTCTCTCTCTTCTTCTGGCACCCCTATAATTCTGATGTTGTTACGCTTGAAGTTGTCCCAGAAGCTCCTTACACTATCTTCAAGTTTTCGGATTCTTTTTTCTTTTTGCTTTTCCAGTTGGGTGTTTTTTGCTTCTTCATATTTCATATTTTTGATTTGATTCTTGCAATCCTCTAGTCTGCTGTTGAATCTCTGTATATTATTCTTTATTTCAGTCATTGTATGCTTAATTTCTAGCTGGTCCTTTTTCATATCCTCAAGGGTCTCACTAAATTTATCAGTGGTCTCTAGAAAATTCTTGAAAAATATAACTGTGGTTTTGAATTCTATATCCAGTTGTTTGCTTTCCTCCATTTCTGTCATTTGTGACTTGTTTCTTTGTATCCACATTTTGGCTGCTTCCCTGGGTTGATAGAGTGGTTTTCTGTGCTAGGTGTCCTATAGGGCCCAGTGGCTCAGTCTCCCCAATTATCTTAGGTGGACACGCTTGGTGCACTGCTTTGTAGGCTTTGTGCACAGTCTTGTTATAGCTAAGCCTAGATTATTGTTAGTATCACTGGGAGGAATTGACCTCCAGGCCACTTGGCTGTGAGAATCAGCTGTGTCTACGATGGGAGAACTTCTGTGCTGGAGACACCCTTATGAGGCAAGACTTGCTTCAGTGGGGCTTTATGGCTCACTGAGTCTGCCCCCTGAGTGTGTCCCTTTTGGATCTGAGGAGTTGTAATCTGGGTGGTCCTGCTCTGACCACTGGGTACACTGGCTCTTGGATTTCTAAGGAGATGCTATTTTAGCTTCTGCCTAAGGCTACCCAGCTTTTGTATGCAAAAGCCTCTGTGTGCAGCTTGGGTGGGGTGGGGTCTTGGGAAATCAACAGGGCAGAGCAAGCAGCTATGAATGATTCTCAGCCCAGCCCTAAGAGTCACCGGGTCTCAGTGTCCCTCGGCACCACTGAGAAAAAGCCGCTCTGGAGTTCCTCCTGGTGCCAGACAGTCCAGCTTCTCCTCATATGAGTCTGGATCCCCAGAAACTCGCCTGGAACTGGAGTTCAGAGCCATTGGGAGCTTCTGACTCCCTCCAGATTGAAAAAGACAACTGCGTCTTCAGTTGCCAGCCCTTTCTGTGAGCCCTTTCCACACACCTCTGTACCTCTGCACTTTACTTCCGCACCTCCTCTGAGTCTCAGTCTCTTTCAAGTTGTAGAATTTCCACTCAGCCAGACTTCCTGTGGGTCTGGGTTTTTTCTTTTCGTTGTTGTTTTGAAGTGATTGTGTGAGGCAGCAATTCCAGGTGTTTACCTATGCTGCCATCTTGGTTTCTCCCCACGCCTATGAGTTTGAATGGCCTCAGAGAGTTGCAGTGACTGTGTTGGGGTTGGGACCACATGCCCACTATCCCAGGAGCCAGACTGGCCTTTTCCCAGGAGGGAGAGCTGGTTAAAACTCCAGGTGTCTCACTGACTCTATGCCAGGATCTCTGCCAAGCAGAGGGCAGCATAAAATGTTGGACCATTCAGAAAGGAGTGGCTCTGGGGCAAGGAAACACCCACCTCATTCCCTGAAAGCTGAACAGCATTTCTCCGTGGTCACCACAAACAATCTATATATATAAAAGCCAAGTGACCAGAACAATGGAACGAACAGAATGACCGGTTGCTCTGACACAAACTGTGGGGGCCAACTGGTACAATTGGGACCCCTATAAGCCCCTCCCATGATTGAGGGTGGGGCTGGGTGGCCAACTGCCCATGGTCCCTTCTCTCCAGCCAGCCCTGCCCCAGATCACTTCCCCCACCATTGGGGGCAGGGCCAGCTGGCCAATCTCCCACATCCCTCTCCCCTATCAGTCCAGCCCTGATCGGCCCCCAACAGGGTGGGTGCCTGGACCCCACTCATGCACGAATTTGTGCACCAGGCCTCTAGTGATGATGATAATAATATGAATCTTAATGAATTAAATTCACCACAAGGCTGCCAACTGATGTAACTCTTGCAGTCTGTGGCTGGGTGGACTATAGCATAGGAAGTGCCTAGGCCTTTCCACCATATTTCCAGTGGGTAGGGAGATTTCCGTTTCCTTGGGAGGCATCAGTGATGATCTGGATTGACACACTATTCGTGTATGTATCTCCCTGTTTTGAAAACTCCATTTATATCTCTCTCAACCAATGGTGAGGTCAGAGACCATTTTGCACTTATCTTTGTGCCTCTAATACACGACAAGTATTTAAAAAAGTATTCATTGAATCCATCGCTGAAGGTGAAAGACAAGCAAGATGTGAAGAATTAAGAGAACCACAACTCCTCCTGCCAAGACTGCAAAAAACAGTGATGCTCAAAAATAGGAGAGACTTTGAAAAAGTCCCAATAAAGATTAAAAAACAACAGTGGAGTCCGACTGGTTTGGCTCAGTGGATAGAGCATAGGCCTGTGGACTGAAAGGTCCCAGGTTCGATTCCGGTCAAGGGCATGTACCTTGGTTGCGGGCACATCCCCAGTGGGAGGTGTGCAGGAGGCAGCTGGTCGATGTTTCTCTCTCATCGATGTTTCTAACTCTCTATCCCTCTCCCTTTCTTTCTGCAAAAAATCAAAAAAATATATTAAAAAAACAACAACAGTGGAGAGCATAGGTCAAAGAGTTAGGAATAGTGGTGTTTGAAGGCATTAGTGATTAGAGATATGACATGATTTTGAAGTGAAGGTTGTTTGCTCTGCCAACCCTCCTCTGACGGGAGTTGACTCCAGAGCATGTAAAACAGATTCCACTTCAAGTTCAGAAGTCTCGCCCTCACAAATCAGTTCACGCTGTGGTTGTGGCCAGTAAGTTAGAATGGAGGCTGAAGCAAGAGGATGTTTTTATTGTGGTTACTTATCTCCTTCTAGCTTTCTTGCCCTGTCCCCACTTCTCCAAATACCAGCCGTTTAAATGAACAGCATCACCCAACTGTACACACTTCCCTAAATGTATTGTCTTCATTTTGCCTACAGTGCAAGTACATCTGGCACATTTCTGCCCTCCCATCGGGGGTTAATATTTCTCGCCTTTTCCATGTATAAATCCACTATAAAACCAGTCTCTCCAATGATTTGGGGGTGAGCAGGGAAGGGTATGTGCTTCGCTATAAATGACCGTAACAACATCGCTTACTAATAAGTGAATTTGAGCAATGAACTAATACTCTATTGCCCTAAGTTTTCCTTAAGTGTAAAAGAAGGTTAAGAAAAACCCTTGCTCTCTTCATGTGAGATAATGTATCAGAAAACAGCCCCAATTAAGTGTTAGCTGCTATCTTGCTGTTCACACTTTACCACCTACAGCAGCGATTTCCAACAGGTGTGCCGCGGCATACTCGTGTACCACAGGAGGTTTACAGCGCGCAACACCTGACTGTTTAGTCAGGGCACTGACCTCTTTCCCTTAAATTGTGAAATAAAAATGATGACAGCAGCCAACACAACAATAGCCATCTGGTGTGAAGGAATCAAAATTACATCTATTTTTTCTTTTTTTGTCTGGTTGGCAAAAATCATCTTTTTTTGGTGTGCTGCAGAATTTTAGTGCCACGAGATGAAAAAGGTTGGAAATTGCTGCCCTACAGAAATGCCTGCCATTCCATCTGCACACAACTCCGGATACCAAAGATCGACTCTGACTCTGACTCTTGACCAAGGGTTGTAACTGCAAAGCCATTCAGAAAAAAAGAGAAGAAAAAAAAAAGAGAATAATATATTAAACATCAATTTTTAGATAACTATAGGGGACAATAAAAATTTTGTTCCCAGTCAATTACTTGAAGTTTGCCATGTTTGCCATTGGCAAGCATGCAAACACTCAAAAAGGATCAACCAATGAACTTGTGTGCATGTATGCATAATCTGTGGGCACAGACCATGGGCTGGTGAGGGTGTGAGAAGGAGTGCGGGGCAGGAGAGGGCTGGAAGAGGTTAATGGTGGAAAAGGAGGACCTATGTCACACTTTCAACAATAAAGATTAAAAGGAAAAAAAAGTATCTAAAGAGAACAAGCGGCTGCAGGGACGCTGCACACTGCTCCACCGTTCTCCCGGGGCCCTGAGCGCGCTGCCCAGCTGCGCTTCCTCCGCTTCCTCCGCGCCCCTCCAGGCCCGGAGCCTCAGATGGCTCTGAGGACAGAAAGTACGTGTGCTTGTTCTAATTCAGTAGAGACTCTAACCTCGGAAGTGGTGGAAAGTATCTCTCAAATAGCAAGGAGACCATGGCCGTGGAAACAGCAAATGAAAGCCTGACCAACAGCAAGCTTTTAATTACTTCTTCTGTATTAAAATAATGTCAACTACGAAACACAACTTAAGGCAGAAAGCTGACCAATCGGAAACGTGCTTCGTTACATCCTGTACCTCTCCATCATTGACCGGAAACATTTATCTCTGATCTGTAGATTGAACTCTACACACCCTGTTCATTTTTCCATTCACTCATTTGTAACATTTAAGTATTGTATTAATTGGATTCTATGCATTGCATTAGTTGTAGTGGTCATTAAGCAATTGCTGTGTTCCAGTCCTCGTAGTAAGAACTTTACTAGAATTATCTTATTAAACCCTCCTAACAACCCTGTGAGATAGGCTCATTATTATTCCCATTTTACAGATAAGGAAGCTGAGCATCAGGGAGGTCACATCACTTGTCCACATTCACCCAAATGAGCTAGTCACAGCAATTTCAGCGTGGTCTGTGGAGCTTCGAAGTCCCAAGTGTTACATTAAACTGCCTTGGGGTTGGGGCTCTAAGCCCTGAAGAGGCCTGATCCTACAAGGAATACTGTTCAACACCTGTCCTCCAAAATAGCATTTTCTTCATAAGAAATAGTACAGAATAATGTCCATGAACTTGACATTGTTCAATTGTGTTTTCTTTAGACAATAAACTTGAAGCCCAGAGATTTGCAGTGACATAACCAAGGCACACCCAATCAAGACAGATTAGCACTGTCCACTAATCCCCAGTATGATGAATTTTTCACTGCAAGATGTTGGATAATAATCCTTTTCTAAAAAAAAATATATTTTATTGATTTTTAACAAAGAGGACGTGAGAGGGATAGTTAGAAACATCGATGAGAGAGAAACATCGATCAGTTGCCTCCTGCACACCTCCTACTGGGGATGTACCTGAAACCAAGGTACATGCCCTTGACCAGAATCGAACCCGGGACCCTTTAGTCCCCAGGCTGATGTTCTGTTCACTGAGCCAAACCAGTTAAGGCAACATTCCTTTTTTAAAAAATGTCTCAGTTGAATACAAATCTTTATAACATTTGTGTCTCATGTTTCATCATGTATCTATCAAAAATAGTTTGTATCAAGTTGTTGTTAGAATGTGAACTGTCTGAAGCACAGATTTTTACTTTCCAGATACCGAACAAAGTGCTCTGTCTGTGGTAGGCAACTTTAAAACAACTTTAAAAAAGAGAATGAAGGGATATTTGTCTTCTGGTGAAAATGACACACTGGTAAATTTTAATATTTGTGTTGCCTGTCTCTAGAGAGTTTATATTTCCTACAAGGTACTTTTAAAAATTATGTTTACAGCCTGACTGGTTTGGCTCAGTGGATAGAGCGTCAGCCTGCGGACTGAAAGGTCCCAGGTTCGATTCCAGTCAAGGGCATGTACCTTGGTTGTGGGCATATCCCCAGTGTGGAGTGTGCAGGAGGCAGCTGATCGATGTTTCTCTTTCATCCATGTTTCTAACTCTCTATCCCTCTCCCTTCCTCTCTGTAAAAAATCAATAAAATATATTTTTTAAAAAATTATGTTTGTAGATTGGTTGAAAAACTAGAAACAAAGATGAAGAGGAAAGTGAAAGAGTTAGAAAAATTAATTCTTATATAATTTTCATGCCTCCCTTCCCTTTTTCCACTAAGAAAATTCTCTAATTTCTGATTAAGTTAGATTAGACTAAATACAGAAAATGAATTTCACCCTAGTTAGGAACTCTTAAAATCCAGACACTCATACTTCTTATTCAAAGATTTAACTATGCGATGAGCTTTGAAGATAGCCTCACTTCTCTCAGCGTACAAAGCAGGTTCTAATGAACTCCTAGAATAGAAAAATACCACCTTGCAAAAAGTTGTCCCAGGACCCAGAGTTTAAGCTTATTTTCATTCTTATTTATTCTTGCTATATGTCTCATATTTTACATGTTATCAGTAGGGCTTGCCATTTGTTTATTTTTGTATATTGTATTTATGTAGTTCTTTGCATGTTAAAACAATTCAAGAATGTGGGTACACAACTATCGATTGGGCAGTTTAAGGACATCTAAACTAATAAAAGTGTAATATTAAAATTAACTGTCTCTTTGGGATGGGTAAGCCATGCCCACCAGCCAATCAGAGCGACTGTATGCAAATTAGCCCAGCCAACATGGAGGCTGCCACTTACGGACCTGAGTAAACGGCAGCTTCCATTGCAGCAGGAGTGAAACTAAAACTGTTTGCAGGCCGGCTCGGCTTATCCTGGCTCCAGGCAAAACAAAGTATCAATGTTTGCAACAAAGTATCAATCATAGACAGCAGGCCTGGCCTGACTTCTAAGGGTAACAATGTCTCATTATAGAAGCCATGAGGTGAAGCAGAGAGGAAGTTTCATTACTAGGCCTCAGCTTAAAGGAACAGTGCATCAATTACAGAAGATAAACCCCAAAACCTGCTTCCAGTCAGCCTTGCTGGGACATTGGGTCAATAGGAGCTGTGAGCAGCCTGAAAGCCTGAAAGCACCCCTCAGCCTGTCACCCATGCTGGCCACACCCTAATGGGATGAGGGATGTCACTGAGGGGCTTGGTCATCCTGCAAACAGCCATCAGTCCCTCACCCAGGCTGGCCAGGTACCCCAGTAGGGACCCAAAACCTGAAGGGACTGTGGGCAGCCTGAAACCACCCCTCAGCTCCTCATCCAGGTACCCCAGTAGGGACCCAAAACCTGAAAGGGCTGTGGGCAGCCTGTAAACAGCCCTCAGCCCCTCACCCAGGCTGGCCACACCCCCACGGGGTCAGGGTCTCCACTGGGGGGCTTGGCCAGCCTGCAAACAGCCATCAGCCCCTCACCCAGGTTGGTCAGGCACTCCAGCAGGTGGACATTCCCAGAGGGGTCCCAGACTGTGAGAGGGCACAGGCCAGGCTGAGGGACCTCCCGAGTGCACAAATTTTTGTGCACTGGGCCCCTAGTAATATCATATATCTCCTCCTTGCTCAACAAAGACTTTTGGGGTTAATAATAGGAAAAGAGAAATATAACCTAGGAAACTAGGGCAGCCATTTTCGAGAAATTCTAACAATCACTCTTAAAGAATGACCTCTTAACACTTAGTACTTTTTAGATGCTTCAAGCAATTATTAAACAAAAATAAGAAATAATACAATTATAAGATAATCCAGAATAAATGGTAATGAATAAATTGAACCCACGAAAATGGTTGTTTAATGCATGCTTAATTAATGAAGAATTTGCATTTATGGGAAAGGTTAGATGACTTGACTTCAATAAAATTGGTGTTATTACATAGCACTTATTTTACAATATACATTTTTAATGTACTACTGTTATTGAATTAAGAAAAAGAATTTCCGACACTGCATATGAATTACTCTCATCCACAGATTATGCATGATTAGAAATTACATGAGAAAGTTGCAAAAACACTACTCGTAAATTTCAGTTCTTTGCTAAGGAAAAGAAAGACTGAATTAAAAAAAACACACAACTAAGTCTGGAATTTAGAGAACTGTGGAATGGATGCCAGGGGAAGCAAAAACAGATCTTTTCAATCGGATTGCAAATAGTGACACAAGAACCCATCTGCTTATGTTTCATGGTGAAGAATGCTGTGATTATTTGATGAGTAGGAGGGAAAGTTTGGTGGGATGAAAAGATGGAGTAAAGCCAGGGAAGTTGGCTGCCTCAAGTTCAACAAGAAAATGTCAAATTAAATGTGTGTTCTCTTCCTGAAAAATACCCGCCCTCATTATACATCCATGTGTTCATGCCTGATGCAAATGAATTTTGCAAGTACTATACAAATGAGTTGCCTACTGATGTTAGCCTAGCATGAGCCAATCCTTAGTAATACACAGAATTGTGTTTTAGCCTGGGAAAAACCATATAGACATTAAATGTTTACAGGCTCAACCTTCCTTTCCTCTTTATTATATTCCAATTTCATCACTGATCTCCTAGAATTAGGACAGTGCTGGTTTTGGATTGGAAATCATTTGAATTCTGGCTATTATCTTTATGGGGACATTAGGCTACTGCCACTTCCCTAAAGCAAACACATCTGTGATTAAGCTAATCAGCCCCTACATGTCACTGTTGCTTCATGTAACCTGGGTGAAATGGCATGTCTTTGCAATGAGAAGCAGCAATGGTGAGGAGAAGCAATATCATTCTGAGTAAAGCTCATCTTGTCTAATAAAATATTTGCACATCTATACTAATAAAAGAGTAATATACTAACTAGCCCAGGAACTCTTCCAGATGTCCTTCTGGACAAAGCCATGGTGGTGGGGCTGAGGCAGAGGCAGTTAGGGGCAATCAGGCCAGTAGAAGAGAGCAGTTAGGGTGATCAGGCCAGCAGGGGAGGACAGTTGGGGGCTATCAGGCAGGCAGAAGGATTAGGGGCAATCAGGCAGGCAGGCAGGTGAATGGTTAGGAGCCAGCAGTTCCAGATTGTGACAGGATTGGAGAGGATTCAGGCTGATCTGAGGGAACCTCCCCCACCCCTGCCCACCATACATGAATTTCATGCACCGGGCCACTTGTCAATTAATAATTTTCAGCTGAGTAAGCATTTCTTTCAATGAGCATACGCAGGTACTTTAATATGTTGTCCATCAGAACTAAAGTCTGAGATGCTGTATTAATTCTACTGTTTTATTTTATAAAACTGAGGAGTATTTGCCCTGACAAGTATTCTAAGTGGTTAGAGAGCCAGCTCATGCACTGAAGGGTCCCAAGTTTGATTCCCAGGCAAGTACCTGGGTTGCAGGTTTGATCCCGGTCTTCAAACCAAGGCCTTGTTGGGGGTGTGTGAAGCCAACCAATGGATGTATCTTTCTCACACCTATGTTTCTCTCTCTCTCTCTCTCTCTCTCTCTCTCTCTCTCTCTCTCTCTCTCTTTCTCTCTCTCTCTATCGTAATCAATGAAAAAAAAATCCTTCAGTGAGGATTAACAACAACCAAAATAACTGATGAGAAATTTTTGAAGCAAAACTGAGAAGCTTGAATTCTTTCGTTTTAGTGGCTCAAAGCAGATTAAGCTTTTATCAGAAAGTACTGCTATTTTACTGAGTGCTAATACTAATTTAAACATTAAAACACCAGCATCATAAAATATTTAACATAAAAAATAAACATATAAAGTAAATAGTTCAATAAGTTAATTGACTTTTAATCAAAATAACAAATACTTAGTAACTAGAGAAAGTAATGATGACAACAAATGCAAATAAAAAACCTTGGAACATATAATCTAAATATTTTTTAATTGGAGTTTGAAATACTTAAAAATTTTTAGTTCCATGTTTACTCATAATTATCACCATATAATTATTTTAATAATTTAGATACTCTTTCACAGATATGTATTTATTCCAATTATTAATGAAAATTACACAATAACAAAAACATTTAGTAGTAACTGTAACATCATATAGCCGACTATTTAATCTTTAAGAAATAAACGTCCTGAGGTTAATTTGATCTGGCTCCTTTTGTCATTTTCTTCACAAGTACAACAAAGTGTGGTCCTGTAAATGCAAATGCCAATAAAACAGTGTCTCATTGTTCTTTACTGAAATTAGTGGTGCATAATAAAGCATGTCATTACTGGTAGTGAAAACCATTGGAGAAAACATTATTGCATTTTAATGAATGAGTTAAATGCCTGGGATTGTCAAGCATGTCAGAGGAATAATTATCTGAGAAAAATTAATTCTGGCATTTTGTAATTACGGGAAAAATTATAAATTTCACTAAAAGAACATTTTGTCTAAAATATTTTATGCTATGTCAAATGCCAGCACCACAGATTCCATTGTATATAGAAAATATTTTATTTCACAATCATAGGCTACTCTGGGTAAAGTAAATAATTCATAAGACTTAAAAAGCATCCTTATCCAAGTAATAGTAACACTAGTAATAACAACTATATTTCATGTCAGAGGTAAGTATTCACAATCATGACAAGATTACATGAGGAATTATTTTTGTACAGTTTAATAAATACCCATGATAAGAAATAAATTAAAACTTTATTGACAGTTTACTAAAGTTATAAGGCCAGTAAAATAGCATTTTAAAAATTTACTCATCACAGATTTTATTAACCTGATTTGATATTACCAAATAGATGCAGGAAAATGTTGACTCTTTTGCTGTATTAATGTTTGCACTAGTGGTGCAAAAGCAATTGTGAGCGAAACTGCTGGTGGCTCAGCAGGAATCAAGGCAGTGGCACCAAAACCCACTAGTTGTCATTTGTATCGCGTTCTTCACTTATATACACACACATACATACAAAAAAAAAGAGCCGGTTTCCTAAAAAACGTTTTAATAAAGCAGTAAAATGTGGTAATTTTACTTAAGCTTTGATCCTTGAGCATACATCTTTTAATGATAAAATGAGAGGTAAGCATAAAGCACTTATGTTACCTACGATAAAGTACAAAGCTTGTCATGAGAAAAAGCACTGTGTGATTGAATTCAGAGTAGAACTAGCCACTTTTATCATAGAACACAATAACACAATTTTTACTTGAAAGAACAGTGAACAAACCAACTATGGTCTTTCAGAATTGGATATTTGGCCTGGCTGATGTGGCACAATGGCTGAGCATGACCTATGAACTAGGAGGTCATGGTTCAATTCCTGGTCTGGGCACATGCCCAAGTTGCAGGCTCAACCCCAGTTATGGGGAGTGCAGGAGGTAGCCGGTTAATGATCTGCTCTCATCATTGATATTTCTATGTCTCTCTCCCTTTCCCATCTTCTCTGAAATCAATACAAATCTAATCTAATAAAAGAGTAATATGCAAATTAACCATCACTCTGAGACACCTAAGCCATGCCCACCAGCCAAGCCACGCTCACCAGCCAATCAGAGCAACTGTATACAGATTAACCCAGCCAAGATGGCAGCTGGCAGCCATGCAACTAAAGCAAACAGCAAACTTCTGTTTGGAGGAAACTGCCTGCCTTGGCTGGCTGGGCCTCTGCTCTAGGCAACATAGTTTCAATTATAGAAGCCACAGAGCTAAAGCAAACAGGAGGCTTCACTCCCTGACTAGGCTTCCGCTCAAAGCAACAAAGTTTCAATTATAGAAGATAAATAAACCCCAGAAACCTGGTTCCAGCCAGCCTCTCTGGAACCTTGGATCAATGGGAGCTGTGGGCAGCCTGAAAATGGCCCTCAGCCCCTCATCAGGCTTCCCAGACACCCCAGGCGGACCTGAACCCTGAAGGGGATGTGTACAGCCTGAAAATGGCCCTCAGCCCCTCACCCAGGCTGACCATACCCCCATGGGGTTAGGGTCCCCACTGGGGGGCTTAGCCAGCCTGCAAACAGCCATCAGCCCCTCACCCAGGCTGTCCAGGCACGCCAGCAGGTGGACATCCCATGAGGGGTCCCAGACTGCAAGAGGGCATAGGCTGGGCTGAGGGACCTTCCCCACAAGTGCACAAATTTTGTGCACCAGGCCCCCAGTCCTATATAATAAAAGGGTAATATGCAAATCGACCAAATGGCAGAATGACTGTTCACCATGACCTGCACTGACCACCAGGGGGAAGACGCTTAACACAGGAAATGCCCTCTGGTGGTCAGTGTGCTCCCACAAGCCCAGAAGCTGGGTTCACAGCTGGTGAGGGCAGTGGTGGTACCAGAGCCTCTCCCACCTTGCAGCAGCTCTAAGATATGTCCAACTGATGGCTTAAGCATCAGACAGACATCCCCTGAGGGCCTTCTGGGCTGTGAGAGAGTACAGGCCAGGCTGAGGGACGTCCCCCCCCCAAATGTGAAAATTTTGTGCACCAGGCCTCTAGTTTTTAAATAAAAGTTTAAAAAGTGAAAAAAGATATATACAGGTAGTTTGCTACATAAACTGATCAGAGGGTGAAATATCTGGAAGTTTAGAGTTTTCTTTTATGTTTTAAGTCCCATGTTATAAAAGAAAGCCATATGTCTTTACTGATAATTAGCAAGAACAGTATGGGAAGAGTTATAAATAGCCAAGTCAGAGCAGTAATTATTCTTTCATAATTTACAGCAGTTTAGTACAAATCACATAGGAAAAGTAAATTTATGTGCCAGATACTGTG
>PVJC01048296.1:0-12588 GCA_004026665.1 Murina feae | reverse complement strand
GGGGGGGGGGGGGGGGGGGGGGGGGGGGGGGGCAGCACCTGGTCAGGGGGCCATGAGGAGGGGGTGCCCACCCCCTGGGCAGGGGCCACGCACTGAGGAGGCTGAGGAACAGCCGTGCCCCAGCAGCTGATCGCGGGCTTAAGGAGCCGGAGCTCAGGACCTGGGAAAGCACAATGACGTTTTTCATCTCTAAAACTTCTAGAATGTTCCTCGGGCTGTTTTCAGTCTGGATACCTTTCTCCTGGGATCCTGGACAACACTTGCTGTTTGTTTCCAGGCTCTGAACCACTGCTACCTGCCACCCCCTCCCGTGTGGGTGGGGGTGAAGGGCGCTGTCCCACGGGTGCCTGTGGGGCCAGCAGGTCTCCCTGGGGACAGGCCACAGGGGGAGGAAATGTGGCTCAGCCTGCACGCCCGGTGCAGGGTCCTCTTTCTTGGCTGACTAGCCTCCACCTCGGCCTCGCCCCTCACCGGGTGGCACAGGCAGGGAGGGCCCACAGCCTAGGCTTGGCGCAGAGGCTGGTCGTGAGTGCTCTCCTACCCCCTCCCCATCCCCCCCCCCCAGGCCTGGGGCGGGCGGAGCAGAGGTGAGAGGTGGTGGGGTGGGAGGTGGGAGCTCAGGAGAGCAGTGGAGGAGGCCGTGGAGGGTGGGGGTCATGGCAGGGCAGTGCGGGGGATGTCTGGGTGGGCAGAGCAAGGGGCCTGTGGTGGGGAGCGCGGCCTGAGCCTGACCTGCCGGCGGCGGGCGAGGAACCAGGGCCTCAGGGTCAGCCTCTGCCTGAGGCACACGGAGTCTCAGGTCAGAATCACCCAAAAGCACTCCTGAGAAGGGAGGACACTCCCGTTTAATTCACTGAGCAGCTTGGCAAGATGAGGACGCCTTCGCCAGGAAGGGAGGTGAGATCCAAGCCTTCAGGCAAGAGGAGGCCCCGGCGGGGAGGCGGGCTCTTTGGTGCGGTGCGGAGGGGGGCTGGAGGGGGGCTGGTCCTCAGAGGGGGGCGGCCGCCAGGAAGGCCAGCAGGAAGCGGCTCACGTGTCTGTCCACGATGAGCGGCGAGAAGCCCAGGACGCGCCGGGCCCTTGGCAGCACCTTGGGGTCTGGAGCACACGGGGGTCTCAGGGCCTCTCGGCACTGCCAGCCCACACCGCCGAGCAGGCCGGCCAGGCGCTGACCCCAGAACCTTGGCGATCTCAACATGGCCGAAAGGAACGGCAGGGACGCCGTGCGGGGCCTGGGGGCCTCAGCCCTGGGCCTCTGGCCCACCGGTCACAGCCATGACACTGGAGGGGACCCCAGGCCCCACGCAGGCAGGGCTTTCTAACCCCTGAGCCCTGCTTCATGCACCCCTCCTCCCAAAGGGGCCTCATTCTCTGACCCCTGGAGGGGTCACTGAGGGCTGAGTGTAGGAACTGGGGCCACCATCACTGGGTCCCACACCCTGTTTCCCCTCAGTGACCACTGCCCCTCTGTGGTGGGAACACAGAGGCACAGACAGCCGAGCGGGCCTTCCTGCGGAGCTGAGTGGGCACTGTGCCCCCGGGGGGGGGGGTTGCCTCTGCCCTGGGCTGGGAGCAGGCCGCGCTGAGTGGCACCCACCTGGAGGGCAGCAGTAGACGAGGAGGGCCAGCCCCGCGGCCAGGCCGAGGCAGGCCAGGAAGGCCATGGGCCCTGGGGGAGAAGCTGGGTGAGCGGCTTGCGCACCTCTGAGGGCGGGCGCAGTCCTCGGGCCACGAGGGACAGGCTAGTTAGTACCCACGCGGGGTCAGCTGGGTGAGGGCACGGGGAGCAATCTCAACATGGCCAGAGCCCAGTGTGGAGGGGAGCCCGGGGTGGAGGGGAGCCCGGGGTGGAGGGGGGCCCGGGGTGGAGGGGGGCCCGGGGTGGAGGGGAGCCCGGGGTGGAGGGGGGCCCGGGGTGGAGGGGAGCCTGGGGTGGAGGGGAGCCCGGGGTGGAGGGGGGCCCGGGGTGGAGGGGAGCCCGGGGTGGAGGGGGGCCCGGGGTGGAGGGGAGCCCGGGGTGGGGGCAGCGGTTACCCCTGTCGCTGAGCACGTGGCTGGTGGTGCCCGAGTCCAGGTCTGCGCCCTCGGAGTTCTCTGGAAACAGAAGCAGAAGGCGCAGTTGGTGGGGCCAGAGAGCAAGTGGCCGCCGGCCACAGGAAGCCGAGGGGGCTGCCGAGGTCCCTCGTCCCGAGGCCCCCAGTCCCTGGCGGAGCTGGATCGGGCTGTGCTGCCAGAGCCTCCGGCTTGAATGGTGGAGTTGGTGCTGGGGAAGAGACCCTGCATAGTTGGGGGTCTCCTTTTGTCCACTTCCTGGGACCCTGGGAGTCCTGGGGGAGCACTGTTCCCTGGTGACCATGAGGTGCCTGTCAAAGGCCTGACGATGCCCACATCAGCAGGTGCTCTCTCCTGGGCCCCCCCAAGTGGCCACCTGCCAGACACCTTGAGGGCACCCGTGAGCCAGGCCACACAGTGGGGAAGGCGCCACGGCTGGTGTGATGGCACCGTTGGTGCTCGAGCCCAGGGTCAGTCCTGCAGGCCTGTCGGTAGACACCAGTCCGGCATCACGGCTGAGTGGCCTGGGTGAGCCACCCCACCCCTGGGGGCCTCTGACTTCCAAGAGTCGGGGAGAGCAGCCCCTCCTCCTGGGCCTGGTGCAGACGCCTCAGGAGCAGGCTGCTATGGGGCCTGCACTTCCCTGTCCTGGGCCTGGCAGGTCACAGGGACACAGCTCAGCACCCACCACGGGCCGGTTCCCTCAGGCTGGCCCAACCGGGGCGGTGTGGTCAGCAAGGGGAGGGTTCCCACAATGCACTGGGTTACACGTGGAAGAGGCAGATGCTACCTTTTGTGTAAAAACTGGCACAAAAGAAAGAGACAGAGACAGGAAGACAGATGTCTGTGTGGTCAGATCCCCTCCCCCTGCTCTGGGGCCACGGAGAGGAGATGCGGCGGCCGGGAGGACTCTGGCCGAGCAGGTGGACGCCGAGGCCTGGCGCTGGCCGTGCACTTACGCCCGGTGTGCCTGCTGGGCAGGTGGCTGTGCAGGGGCTGGGCGTGGATGTAGAGGGCGCGGTAGAACTCCTGGCAGTCCCGCTCGCTGCTCCGCTGCAGGTGGCCCAGCAGGTCACAGAGCCGGACGCGCAGGGATGCCCGGGGGTTCCGGAACTGGGGCACGAGGCACACAAAGGACAGTCAGGCCCTAAGGGGCTGCGCCCGCCCCTCCGCCCCGCTGGCTCCAGCTTTCTCATGGGAGGTGCCTCTGACCAGGGGCTCCGAACCCCCTGCAGAGAGCGATTGAACCACAGCCTCAGGGTGCCAAGGCCGTGCTGGGTCACAGCACAGCGAGTCCTCGCACTCCCGTGACATGGAAATCCGTCACCACGGAAGGTGGCAGGGACATCATCCGTGTGGGGAGCCAGTGGCCTTCGTGTGACTTCAGCAAACTGAAGGCTGAGTGCCCCCTGCAGGGCTGTTGAGGGAATCGCTGAGGCGATAGCATGATAACTTCTAGTGTTTACCGTCTACAGGAATGTGATGCAAGTATTTAAAACGGGGTAAGGAGAAAAGAATTGCCTCCTTTGATGTGTCTGATGGAGACATGTGTGGTTCTAAAGGTCAGTGGACGGGGCACATGGCCTTGACCTCCAGGATCTGGAGGCTGTGGCTTGGTGCTGCCACCTAGTGGCGAAGTACCATTCTACATGGACACGATGGGGCGGGAAGTGCAGGCTGTGTCCTTTCTCCTGTACAAACATGGGAAGCTGTTCAAATGGCTCTTACAATGAGTGTGTGTTAGACTTTTAATGTCAACGGTGCAAGACAAATTTGGGCTCCTCCCTTTCCACTTCCTGTGCTACTTCATGACTTGAGAAAGCAGCCCGCAGCAGTCCCTGAGCTTCTGATCTGCCAGGACCCAGCCCTGCCTGTGCCAAGGCAGGGAGCTACAGCCCAGTCACCCCGTGGGGCGGCAGGCTCTGTACCCCAAAGCCCTGGCTGATCCCTGGCACCCACCTCAGCCCCATGGGGAGCCAGAGAAGCAGGGATAGCAGGCAAGGTCACCCACTCTTACCCAGTGTCCACAAACAGCTGGGACAGATGGCATCTAAAAAGTTTGCCCATTAAGGCCTTTTGGAAGAGCCGTGTGACGCCAGGGTGGGGCCTAGCCAGCACCCCTGCTCCCTCGCTTCCCCACTCCCAGGTATGTCATGTCGTGGCGTGTTGTCACATGTCTCCCATGATACTTCCAGCCCCGAGTCCACGGTCACCCCAAAGAGACAGGTCTTCACTTCCGAGCTCTCCTCCCCCTTGCCAGGCCCCCCGCTCACCTTTTCCGCATCCTTGTTGCTGAGGATCTGAGGGCAGTAGCGGTTCAGCTGCAGGATGATCCTGTCGACCTGCTGCTCACTCAGGCGGCCAGGGCCCATCAGGAAAGGCGTGTCCTGCACCAGCCGGTCACAGTAGGTCTGCTCTGAAACAGGCAGAGGAGAGCAGGGAGGGCCTCAGTCAGCAGCCCCAGGCCAGAGAGGCACACTGCTGTGAGCACCGGACAGCTGCTGACCCCCAGCCTGCATGGGCATCATGCACAGCCCAGAGCCCTCCATGTCCTGCCAACCCTGGGCCTGAAGATGGGGTGGTGGGTGCAGTGAGAACTGTCCAGACTCTTCTAAGAGTCTGCTGTTCACAGGCCCCCACACAGCCCGCTGGAGACACCCAGGCCTGGGAAGGACAAGGCCCGACCCACAGCTTCCACAGGCACCATGTTCCGGGGGCACAGCGCAGGCTCGGGGGCTGTGGTGGCAGGGCCGCAGGACCGTGAGCAACAGGAAGACAGCATCGCCCTCAGCCTGTCTGCGGCAGACCGCGTGCCTGCCAGGGTGCTAGGGAAGGCTTCTTCTTTTGCTTTTCTTTCAGAATCACCATTAAAACATCATTGCTGCACCTTCGTTCCATTACGAACATTCTTTAGAATGACAAGCCTTTAAAGATGAAGGGGGGGGGGGATAAAGGCTGGCAGGTGGGGGCACAGAGTCTCCAAGGGAGGATGCTGAGTCCCTGAGCACCAGCTGCCTGAACAGACGCACCACCTTACTTACCTACCTGTGCCAGCTTGTCCCGTTTCCCGGTGGACACAGGGGCAGGGGGGGCGGGCAGAGCTGTATAGGAGAAGAGTTTTTGCATGTGATTGGAGTTAAGTTGGTACCAATTGAAATTAGATTATTATAAGTTTGTGAGAGTATGTATGACCTCATGGTAACTACAAAGAAAATTGCCACACTATATTGTTACTACAAAAAATCAACTAAACACAAAAGAAGGCAGTAATGGAAGAACTGAAGGACAAAAAGCTACAAGACACACAGAAAAGAAATAGCAAAGGCTACAAGTTATTTCTATCAGTAATTGCTTTACATCTAAGTAAATTAAATTGTCCAAAGGCAGAGACGGGCAAAATGGATCTGTGATGTTATGATTTATAAGAAATATACATTTGGTCTTTGACCTGCTTCCTGGCACACAGCTCCTGAAAGCCTGGAATTTTTCTTTTTGTATTCATCACCCAAGGATATTTTTCCCACTGATTTCTCGAGAGAGTGGAAGGCAGGGAGGAGGGGGAAAGAGAGAGAAACATAGACATGAGAGAGACACATGGATTGGTTGCCTCCGGGGCTGGAGAACCTGCAACCGTAGTACATGCCCCTGACCGAACCCATGACCGTTCTGCTCTGCCTACTGAGCAAACCGAACAGGGCAGAAATGTTCTACATATATAAACAGCACTCCACCAAACAATAACAGAGTATACATTCTCCTCAAGTGCACATGGAACATTCTCCAAGGCAGACGTCAAAACAAGTTTGGCCACAAAACAAGTCTTAATTGATTTAAAAATATTGAAATTATAGCCTAACAGGTTCGGCTCAATGGATAGAGTGTGAGCCTGTGGACTGAAGGGTCCCGGGTTCGATTCCAGTCAAGGGCATGTGCCTTGATTGCAGGCTCATCCCCAGCAGGAGGTGTGCAGAAGGCAGCTGATCGATGTTTCTCTCTTATCAATGTTTCTGACTCTCTATTCCTCTCCTTTCCTCTCTGTAAAAAATCAATAAAATATATATTTTAAAAAATATATTGAAATTATACAAAGGATCTTTTCCGATCAATAAAGCTAGAAATCAACAGTAGAAGGAACACTGAAAAATTCACAAGTATGTGAAAATTAAATAACCAACAGATCAAAGAAGTCACAAGGGAAAATAGAAAATACCTTGAAACAAATGAAAAAAAATCCCACAGCATATCAAAACTTAAGGGATGCAGTGAAAGCAGTGCTCAGAGGGGGATTTTAAAAATATATATTTTTTTATTGATTTCAGAGAGGAAAGGAGAGGGAGAGAGATAGAAACATCAATGATGAGAGAGAATTACTGATTGTCTGCTTCCTGCAGGCCCCCTACTGGGGATCAAGCCTGCAACCCAGGCATGTGCCCTTGACCGGAATCAAACCTGCGACCCTGCAGTCCGCAGGCGAACACTCTATCCCTTGAGCCAAACCAGCTAGGGCAAGAGGGGAATTTATAGAAGAAATATCTTAACTCAATAACCTAATGCTTCAAGGAACTAGAAAAAGAGCAAACTAAACCCAAAAAGGCAGGAGGAAGGAAATAATAAAGATTGGATGCAGCCAGCTGGTGTGGCTCAGTTGGTTGAGCATCAGCCTATGAACCAGGAGATCCCAGTTCGATCCCAGTCAGGGCGCATGCCTGGTTTCGGACTCGATCCCCAGAGAATGAAGATGTAAAAGCTGGAATTCTCCCGCATTGCTGGTGGCATGTAAAATGACGCAGCCAATGTGTAAAATGGAAAAAGAGTATGATAGTTCCTCAAAAAGCTAAATATAGAGCTGTCATATACTTGAGCAATGCCACTCCTAGGTACACGCTAAAAGGAATTCAGCCTGGACAGGTAGCCCAGCTGGTTAGAGTGGCATCTCAATACGCCAAGGTTGCAGGTCTGATCCCTCATCAGGCACACACAAGAGTCAACCAATGACATAAATAAGTGGAACAACCAATTGATGTTTCTCTCTCTCTCTCTTTCCCTCTCCCTAAAATCAACAAATTAAAAGGAAAAAATGAGTTAAAAGCAGAAAACTCAAACAGATACTTGAACAAACATCAATGTTCAGAGCAGCATTATTCACAATAGCCAAAAGGTGAAGCAACTGATGGATGGATGAGTAAACAGAAGGTGGTCTATATAATTCAGCCTTAAGAAGGGAGGAGATGCCGATGCATGCTATGGGTGGACACTGAAAACGTTATGCTGAGTTTAAATAAGTCAGGCGCAAAAGGGCAAACATGGTGTGACTCCATGGATATGACATATCCAGTACAGGCAAATTCTAGAAAGAGAAAGGAACATGAGGAGCTGGGGCATGAAATAAAGGGGCGTTATTATTTACTGGGGACAGAGTTTCTCTTTAATAAAAAAGTTCTAGAAATGGATAGTAGTGATGGTTTCACAACACCATGAATGTATTTAATGCCACTGAAATACTGTTAAAGTGGAACAACCAAAAAAAAAACCAAACAAGTGAATGGGTATTTAAACTGTGGTTCATCCATACAATGAAATATAATTCAGTGATAAAAATACCTATGCCGTCATGAAAAGATAGGGAGGAAACAAATGCACGTTTCTAAACGTGAACGACGCTAATGTGAAAGGACTGCCCACTGCACGACTCCAACAGGAAACGCAGAACGATGGAGACAGTAAGGCCAGTGGTTGCCAGGGTTAGGGAAGGGGAGGGGCGAATGGACGGAGCGAAGGTTCTTAGGGCCGTGACACTACTCGTATGACAGTAATGGTGACTACAGGACATCTCACACTTCCCAAAACTCGTAGAATGTACAACACGAGGAGTGAACCACACCGTAAACTACAGTTAGCACTAAGCTATGAAACTGGTTTATCAAGATGTCAACAATACTGGGAACTGAAGTGGGGGTGGGGGTGGGTCCTCTGTACTATTTGCTCAATTTTCTGTAAACTAAAATTGCTCTAAAATAAAACCTAGCAATTAAAAGGAAAGCTTAGCTGGCAAGTCCACTGCTGAGTTTTAAAGCAAGCAGATGCCCCCTGCGTGGGGCTGCCTGGGGAGGAGCCCAGGGACACTTTCTGGAGGAAGGAGACGTTCTGGCTGACGGGCCTGCACGGTCGTTCCACGATGCATATGCTTGTCCACACTTACCTATTTAACTCACTAAGATGACTCACTCACAGGTAAGAAATTCATACTCAGTAAAGGCGATTTTTTAAAATGGGATCATCATGTTGGAACGAGTGGGTCTCCTCCCCTTCTCTGATTTTGGGAGTGGGGGGCGGGAACTGAAGCACAGCAAGTACAACTCAGCCAGCTAGGGAGTGATGGATCAAGTGGACCCAGGCAGTGTCGGGGCCACCTCTTGACATCCAGCATCTCTGCCCCATTAAGTGACTTACTAATGAACTGTGCAGTGAGCTGCGTCATGCCTGCTCCTCACCAGGCCCACAAGGGCAGGCCCAAGGCCGTCCTGTCCAGTAAGTGCATCTGTGCACTCCGCTGGCACACAGTAGGCGGCCACTGGAACTCTGGAATGAATGGACGTAGGCGGGTACGACGAGGCCAGCACCCTGCAGCAGCTCTGCCAGCCCTGCGGGCCAACAGCCAGGTGGCTTCATGCCTGGCACAGTGCCACCGCCCGTGGGATGAGATCCTAGGCTCTGCTGCTCGCTGTGGTCGCTGTAAACTGCACGCACACCACACCCAGGCAGCCACTCGGAGGCTCGAAAAAGGCGCCGGAAAAGGAAGCCACTCTGGTCTAGGTCCTGATGCACAGTCCCAGATGGTTTTCACAGGATATAGGAAGAAAAATGCTCTGGCACAAAACCCACCAGGATTTTGCCAGCTCCCTCTGCCAAGCCCCACCTCCCCCACCTCCATGCCCAGCGGGCGCTGGGACTACAGACTCAGTACACCCGCCTGCACTAGTGGCCTGGTGGGAGCCAGCCCCACCTGCTCTCACCTGGTCCCCAGGCCCCTGAGCCTTGCCACCCGGCAGCCCCCAGCTGCACCACACTCCCAGGAGCCCTGCCCCAGGCGAGAACACCATCCGCTGTGGTTTCCACCTGGCTGGTGCCCGGCACACTGTCCCTCCCCACCCCCCAGCCCCAGGCCTTGCCCCAGGCACTTCAGATGCTTGGGCTTCAGCCTCGAGTTGCTGCCTGTCTCGAGGGGCAATGAGCTGCGGCCTCGGGCGCTGCGGGGCTGCCCATTTCATGCTCCAGGCTTGGGCTCGCTGGGCCTCGGTTCCCCACCCGCAAACAGAAGGGCTGTGCAGAGGGGCGTCCTACAAGTCCAGCACACAGAGATGGCGGGGAGGGGGGCGGTCAGGGGAGGGCACGGGTCTAGCCCGGCTCGGCGCTGGCACCTGGCCCTGCCTCACCTGAGCGTCTGTTTCCTTATCCACACACACAGGCCACGCCCCACGGTGCGGCTGGATGGCAGGTGCCGCTGCAGGGCCAGGAGCCTGCTGGGTGCTCAGAAACAGCAGCGCAAGGAAAAGGGTTCAGAGGATGGCGGGGAGGAGCAGGCGACCCGGACCTACACGGGGACCTGGTGTCCCGTCAGGTTTGTGCGGGATCCATCCTGAGACTCCCCCGAGTTCTGGGGAAAAGGACAGGGCCCCCCTGGCCTACCCGGCCCCCTGGTGCACCCCCGGGTGACTTCTGTCCCATGCGGCAGAGAGAGGGTCCCTCAGGGGTGGGGTATGGCTGCTGGGAGCCCCCACGCTCCCTGACTGCTCTGCATGGTCTGCAATGGCCATCCCTCTCGGGGCTTCTCCAGCCGGGGAGTGCTCCCCAGGGCAGCGCGCCCTGCTTGGCTGTCAGGAGTGAGCTGGGCGCCAGCTCACGGAGGCGCAGTGCACAGAGGGGAGGCGGGGGTGCGGGTGCTGGAGGCCTGGCCCCCCAGTTCCCACCTGTCCCTGCGCTAGGTGCAGCGCGGGGGTCAGAGTCTCTGGGCCGCACAGCCCGGAGGTCAGCGCCTGCGGCCCGGTCAGGAGGCTGGAGGGACGGGTCTGCTACTCCCGCGGAGGCCCAGCAGGACCCAGACTGCACCGCCCGCGCGCCCAGGGGGCATCCCCACCCCGGCGCCGCCCTGGCACACACGGGCATCGGCCTTGGTCGGCCAGAGCCCTCTAGGCCTGACCACGCCCTCGGCCCCGTAGTCCCCCCGGGCGAGAAGGCGGTCACAGGCGCGCGCTCACGGCCACGGCCACGGCCACGGCCACGGCCACGGTCACTGGGGCAAGGAGGGAGGCGCGGCCCCCAGGGCGACACGGGGCAGCCGGGCCTTGGAGACCCCCGGGGTCGCGTGTCCGACCCGGGGTGCAGGCACGACCGCCGCCACGCTCACCTGTCATGCTGGCCGCACAGGTGCCCCCGGCGGGCACCGACCTGTCCCCCTGCAGCCGCCCGTGTCCCCGCTGCCGCCGCGGCCCGCTAGCCCCCGCTGACCTCCGCCCCTCGCCCGAGGCGGCCCGCCCTTCCCGGAGGCCCCGCCCCCAGCGTCGCGACGTCGCTCGCACAACCTAACCCCGCCCTCCGGAGGCCGCGTTCCCGCTAGGCCACGCCCCTGAGCCCCTAAACCCCGCCCCTCCCGGCTTTAGCTCCTCAAGCGTCAGCTGACAGGCCGCCCGAGCCCTGCGCTCCGCCCCCCACTGAACGGGGCGGTCCCGCGCGCGTCCCCGCTAAAGCGCCAAGCCCCGCTCTCCCAAGCCCCGCGCCTCCCGCTAAGCCCCGCCCCCGACGACGACGTCGCCGCCCAGGCCCTGAGCGGCCCCATTGCGCCGCGCCCCGCCCGGGCTCCCGCCCCGCCTCACGGGACCCCGCCCTCGCCAGCCTGGAGCCTCCGCAACGAGCCTCAGCGCCGCCCGCCGGGCACGGCACCCTCAGAGGCCTCTGCCCCGCCCCTCGCCCTAGCCACGCCCCCAGCCCGAGGCAGCCTCTGCGAGCGCCCAGGCGCGCCTTCCCGGGCCCGCCGCACCCTGCTATTGGCTCCCTCCCGGTTGGTCCCGCCCCCGGCCCCACCCTGCTCGGCTGCCTGTGGGGTTTCGGGTCAGCGCGCAGCCCCGGTTGCAAGCTCCAGGGCAGTGGGGACCGCAGGAGGCGGCTGATGGACGTTCTCTCTCACCTCATTGTTTTTCTCCTCCCCTCTCCCTCTCTCTCTAAAAGTCCGTTTAAACCATTTTATTTTTTTAAAACGGAGGCGTTGAGAGAGGAAGTGACTTAAGGTCATGTAGAAGGTCAGCTCAGGGGGTACAAAAGGTTGGGGAACCTCTAGTGCCCTGAAGGGATCAGCCAAAGAGGGCGGTGCCTGCACAGTGACCAAGGTAGAAGTTGGACTCAACGGTGTGACTTGGGTGGGGTCCTCCCCTCTCGGGCCCCCGTCTGCAAAAGCGGCCACCAGTCTATCAGTGTGATCCTGACTAGGAGGTCGTTTAAGTTGCCTGAACCTCCGTTTTCCAGTCTGTAAAACGGGTGACTTTGGACAAGTATCTCCTTCCCTGGAGTCCGCTGGCCTTCCCAGCTCTGGTGCCCACTCCAGGGAGCTCCCAGCCCACAGGCTGCGAGTGCACAGGGCCCCACCACCAAATGGAGAGCTGCGGCGGGAAGGGACAGCAGGGCCTCCCAGCAGCCACTCGGTTTCATGCCTGGTTCCTTCCCTGCCTGTGCCGGCTGCTCCCCATTAGCACGCTCTCGTTTGAGATGCTGGGGCTGCGCTGGGAGTGGGGGCCCCAGCGCAGTATTTACGTCTGGGACAGCACAGGAGGCTCAGGTTCCCCAGTCCGTGCACCCACTTGCATGTCTGTGCCTCAGCTGTCCTCTGTAGAACAGGCCCAGAGCTGACCATCAAAGGTTGTGCCGTTGGGGTATCCAGAGAATGGGTGCAATTATCCCCTGGACACCCCAAGTCGTGGTGGTCACTACCTGGGAGCCACCTCCTCCCCAAAACTGAGGGTGCACCTGGCCCGGCCTCCACGAAAGCCCCAGCCTGAGCCTGTCTCCTTGGAAAGCCCTACACAGTCCTTGCAGGGACCTCTGGAGAGCTGCTCTTGAGCACAGCAGAACCCAGCCTTTACTCTGTTACCCCGTATCTGTCACCCTGTGTCATGGCTCCTAGCATTTACCATTTAGTTCATTTCACCCTCTAGAACAGGGGTAGCAATCCTTTTTCTGCCGAGGGCCATTTGGATATTTGTAGCATCTTTCGTGGGCCATACAAAATTATCAACTTAAAAATTAGCTTGCTATAGTTGGTCAAACATTTAATGAGATCACCCCAATGTGATGGCTGGAACTGCTTCTCTTTGGTGAGGCATGGGATGTTAGCTGGTATTGATGACATTGCTACTCGAGACTGCTTTTCCAGGCTTGCGTCTATCAGTCTAGAATGCAGTGGACTCTGCGATGGTAAGTTTTGGAAAGAACTGCTTGCACAGATTAAAAATGGCAGCGGTATAAGTGGATGCTACACAGGCACACTCC
>PVJC01048295.1:0-12589 GCA_004026665.1 Murina feae | reverse complement strand
GGGGGACCAGGCGTGGCATCTTTCCTCTACCAGGGTAGATTGCCCACTGATGCCTGGGTCTCACCAGCCTTTTATTGAGTCTCTGAGAAAACAACCATATCCTTAGGCAGGAAATTCAGACAATAAACAGGCAGCAAGAATTTACATGTAAGTAACAAGTAGGGGTTTGCTTTAACTAACAATGTTTCAACTTAATGGGCGCATAGCTCTGACATTTCAGAGCAACCAAGGTTGGGGAAACAGTCAGTTTCCAGCAGTGCCCCTCTGTGTTGATCTCTCAGGCTCCTGGCCTCACCTGTGTATTGTTCTTTCCCTTGAGCTGTGGCCAGGGTGGGGTGCTGCCTGCCAGAGGCACTTGCCTGATTGTAGATCGCCTTGGCGACCCCGGAACAGGACCTGCTGGGTGCTGCCTGCTGAGGGCTGCCTAAAGGCCATGCTTGCCTGCTCGAGGGTGGTGTGTCCTGCTTGCGGGTTACTGAGGCAATTCCTGCTGGGCTCACGTTACCAGTGTGAGGCTGCCAGCATCCTACCCCACTGCTATGGGTGCCGCCATCTTTGTCACGGAGTGGTGGTTAATTTGTATATTACTCTTTTATTACATAGGAGGATATGCATAAACCATGGGCACAGACAATAGACTGATGAAGGCCTGAGAGGGGGGTACAGGGTGGAAAGGGTCAATGGGGGAAAAAAACTTACAAAAAAGTGACATCTGTAACACTTTCAGCAATAAAGATGAATTTTCAAAAAAAGAAGTTATTTTCCTGAACCAATAATACAAGAATGTATAGAAAGGTTAGAAAATAAGTACCAGGAAAAAGTAGATACTAAAAGGTTAGGAATCATGGAATACAGTCAAATTAATGCTAAGGATAGCATGCTTAGCACTTCTTCAGGACTCTAAATACTGCTTGGTTAAAGTCTTTAACTGTATCTGCATCTTTGCAGATTCAAGATCAAAGCTGAAGAATTTCACTGGTCCAACATCATGAGCCGACACTCCAGGGAAGTCCAGGAGAGGGGATGTTTGAATTCTTCATCATCTGTAGTAGATCGAGCTCTCTCATGAATTGAATCAGGGGAATTCTTCACAAATAAGATGGATGGTAGCATAATAAATGGAAGGATAATAGCAGTAGGATAAAGAAGTAAAATCTCCTCTATGTCAATACCCAAGAATAAATACAGTGGAATAAGTGTATTTTCTTGTTTACAGCAAAAAAAAAATATATATATATATGACTCATAAATGTGCTCAATAAAAACTAAGGACTAACTAAATAATTCCAAGTGAGAGTTTATTATTTTGTGATCAAATTTTATGTTACATATTTTAAATTTCAAAAAGTAATATTTCTGGTTTTAAGTCAACAAATTTTTAAAGGTAAAATTTGTTCTAAGATAGTCATTATTAATGGTTCTCAACCTTCCCTAGTGCCGTGATCCTTTAATACAGTTCCTTATGTTGTGGTGACCCCCAACCATAAAATTATTTTCGTTGCTACTTCACAACTGTAATGTTGCTACTGTTATGAATCTTAATGTAAATATCTGATATGTAGGTTACTCCTGTGAAAGGGTCATTTGACCCCCAAAGGGGTCGTAACCTACAGGTTGAGAACCGCTGGTTTAAAGGATGTTTTCAGTGCCAGGAGTGACATTTTAGAGCCTTCACTGACTAAAGTATTTTGAAATGATAAGAAAAAGCCTCCATCAACAATCTATACTCTTCAGTTTGATGTTGTCAATGTTTTAAAGTCTCTAAGAAAGGAAATCACTTAGTTCTGAGAACAGCTTTTAAAAAGCATAAAAAATATTTGTTGTAGTGTCAAGGCAGTAATATTCAACCTTTATTTTTAATGGAAGAGGAAGACAGTCACCACACTCACTATTTACTTTACTTTTAATATTACTATACTAAGATTTCAGAGAAATTTTTATTGCTATTTGACATGTCATCAGTTTCAAAGTTTAGAAAAATGATGTATACTATGCCCCAATCCTGCCTGTCTTTCATTTTCTCAATGTAATGAAATGAGAAAATGGCAAAGACAGGGAACTCTTTGGGATCAAGGGACTGTGTAAAACCACATCACAGCCAACCAATAAAGCCTCCTAATGAAGAGGAATGTGTGCAGGGCACAGCACAGATGAATTGTGATCCAAGAGCTGGCAGACGCACAGCAATGGAGAACTACAGAAATTTAAAAATAAGGTACAATCTAATCTTGATTGACTCTAATGGAAGAACGACACAAGAAAATTCAGTGCTGAATGTTATAAGTTTCAGACTATTTTTCTTAATTTTCTCAACAAATACCTCAGTATAGATTTTAGACTAATCAAAAATATTCATTGCTAACTAACAGTTTATGGTTAGTACACTATTACAGGGTTGGAATGTAAAAATACATCTAATATTACCAAAAAATTTCAGCTGTGATTTTACTTGTTCTATTTTTCCCTCCATCTATAATATTTTTATTAATTGTGTACAATGAGCACATTCAGAATACATAATATTAAGAATACATAATATGACTAGGTAATTAATTCAACTTCTTTATAATGATTTTGAATGCCAATTTGACAAATGTGTCCTAATGGATTATATTGGAAGCAATTTGATGTAATCAGCCAGCTAAGTGACTTATCTCCACCTGGCATATTGCTACTTCCTTCATCCTACATTAGGCACTAGTGCCAAAATGAGCCCTGATTGCAGCTGCTTTGATATTGATATCCATAGCTACTCAGTCATAGAATCTTTTGCTCCATTAGACACTTAGAAGCACCTTAACTGGTAGAGAAACCAACTATATTGGGAGTCTTTATTCCCCAGAGTACTATGTATGCCAGCCAGAAGATTAGGGGGGGGGCGGGGGGAATCAAGAGACAAAGCTGTCTGTCTAGTGTTTTACATGCAGACTAGTCTTGGCAGTGAAAAGCAAGACACAATGAGGGTGGCTTAATGACACAGCGTTTGAGGGGAAATGAGAGGCAACCTACTACCAGCACATTTGATTCAGTTTTCTGCTTCACAATATTCCAACCCCTCATAGCAAATGCTCAGCTCATCATTTAATATCTACATTGTAAACATGAATCCAGGGTACTGAGAACTTCTTTCTTATTTCCTGTCTCAAGATTCTGCCAGATATTATGGCTCTATACAACTGTATATTACAAGGAAGTACAGAAACTCACATATACTGACTTTTGTTGTCAAATCTTACTGAAAATATTAAACAACATCCCATCTAATAAAAAAGAAATATGCAAATTAGGTGTCACTCTGTGACAAAGATGGCCACTCCCATGGCCACAAGATGGCAGTCCCCAGTCGGGCTCAGCCCCGCGACTGAAGTGATCAGGCCTGTTTTCCAGGCAGGTTGTGGGGGAGGCAGGGGGCCCGAGGGGCAGAACAAACTATCAGCAGGTGTTGGGGTCCCCTGCCCAGGCCAGAGGCCTTCACCACAGGGCTCATGTATGTGCAAGGGCAAAGTAGGTGATCAAAAGGGACAGGGGTGGAGCTGGTGATCGGAGGGATATGAGGGTGCCCTACCCAGGCATAAGGCCTGGACCAGAGGCCTCAGGTGTTGGCAGAGGCAAGGCCAGAGATCACAGGGGCCTGGGCACCACAGAGCCAACAATCAGAGGGGCAGGGGTGGGGCCTGAGATCACAGGGGTCTGGGCACCATTGGAGCTGGCAAAGCTGGGGTCTGGGGATCCCCTGCCCAAGCCTGCAGCCTTGGCCAGAGGTTACAGGCCTGGGCAGGGGTGGAGCTGGGATTAGAGGGGCAAAGATGGAGCCATTGATCGGAGTGAACTACAGATGAAACACCTTTTCTTAACGCTCATTGGCTAAGCTCCCTGTATGCCACTGGTAATATTCTTAATAACTTGGGTAATAAGAATCCCTAAAGGTAATCTAGGGTTTTTCCACTACACTCCTGGAGAAAAAAATGAAGGTCCACTGCTGGAGGGCTAAGAAATGTCATATCATGCCCTAGCCAGTTTGGGTCAGTGCATAATGCCTCAGCCTGCTGACTGCAGGGTCTGGGTTCAATTCTGACCACGGGCATGTACCTAGGTTGCAGGCTCTTCCCTGGCTGGGGCCCAGGTCAGGGCAAATGCAGGAGGCAACCAATCAAAGTGTTCCTCTCACTTTGATGTTTCTCTCTGTTTTTCCCTTCTCTTCTACATTCTCTAAAAATCAATGGAAACATATACTCAGGTGAGGATTAAAAAAAAAAAAAAAAGGAAGAAATGTCATATCCTATGAAAGACACATCTTGAAAATGCCTAAAGAAAGTTGTCATTTTTCTCATGGTGAAGGGACTAGAGTCTGTGATGAAAACACCTTGGTGACTCTGGTGACTGGCAGTTGCTGCAGCAGCAGGGTAATGAGGCTGGTGGCTTCCCTTGATTAGCCTGGTTGCCTCCCACAAAGGGAGGCCAGATTGCGGCTTAGGCCTGCTCCCCAATGGGAGCAGGGAGCAGGCCTAAGCCATAAATAGGACACCGTCTGAGGGCTCCCAATATGTGAGAAGGGCAGACTGGGCTGAGGAACACCCCCCCCCAGTGCACAAATTTCATGCACCAGGCCCCTAGTGTACATATATATGAAAAGTCAGCCACTGGAATGCCATAATAACCAGAATGACTGGTCACTATAACACCCACTTTGGCCAGCAAACCAGCCAAGCAAGAGGTGGGGATGGCCGGCCAATCTCCTATGGCCCCTCCCACCAGGCGGTGCCCCTCCTGATTGGCCTCTCCCACCCTGATCGGGGGCGAGGTGGCTGACCAACATCCTGCAGGTCCTCCCCTTGAGCAGCCCTGGCCCTGATCGCCCTCCCACCCCAATAGTGGGTGGGGCCAGCCAGCCAACCTCCTGCAGCCCCTTCCCCCACCAGCCACCCCCAATGGCCCCCACCACCCCAATAGGCCCACAGCCCCTCCCTCCAGGCAGCCCTGCTCCTGCTCACCCCCACCCCCAATAGAGGGCAGAGCCAGCTGGCCAACCTCCTGCAGTCTCCCACCTACCTGGCCCCACCCCAGATCATCTCCCCATGCTGATCAGGGGCAGCACTGGTGGCCAACCACCTGTGGCCCCTCCCCACAGCCAGTCCCACCCCTGATTGACCCCCACCACTCTGATTGGCCACAGCCTTTCCCCATAGCCAGCTCTTCCCCCAATCGGCCCCCTCACTCCGATCAGGGGCAGGGCTGGCCAACCAACCACCAAGGCCCTTCCCCTGTCCCTGATACGCGCCCTACCCCATTCGGGGGTGGGTCAGCCATCCCACCGCTCACAGCCCCTCCCCATGGCTGGCCCCACCCCAATCAGCCCCCACCACCTCAATTGGCCCATGGTCCCTCCTCCCAGCCAGCTCCTCCCCCATTTGCCCCCCCCACCCCAATCAGGGGTGGAGCCTGCTGGCCAATTGCTCATGGCCTCTCCCTCCAGCCAGCCCAGCCCTGATCAGGCCCCAATTTGGGTGGGCCAGCCAGCCCACCTCCTCCTGTCTCCTCCCCTGGATAGGCCCAGCCTGGATCCACCAGTTGGGGCCGGCTAGACCCCACCAGTGCACGAATTCATGCACTGGGCCTCTATTATTACATAATATAATTAAATAGTTTTATTCAAAAACATCCTCTATTACTTCCTGTAACAATTGCACTTTTTATATGTCTTCACTTACAATGTCTTTATCATTCTGGATTTTGCTTTTTGTTTATTCAACAAATATTTATTGAGAACCACTACATTTCATGAGCTATTCTGGTATGGATTAGAGCATGAACAAGGGCGTATAGCATCTCTGACATCATGAAGTTTAAATTTTAGAGAAGGGAGACAGATCATAAACAAACAATAAAATATAAAATATCAGAGGATAATAAATGCTCCAGCAAATAATCAGGTTGGAGGCAGAGGACACTGGAGGCATATTTTTAAACAAGAAGATCAGGGAAAATCTTGCCAAGAAGATAACATTTTAGTTAAGACCTGAAAGAAGAAAATGATCAAATTTTGAAGTGATCACAAATAAGTTATTGATAATGAAATGGTTTGTACGACTGGAGGTGAACTACATAAAATGCAATAATGTAGGTATATTACATAACCACAGTGTTGTAGTTATATTTTGACAGGAGTATTCAGTTTACTCTTTGAAGCAATTCTGTATAGCACCTATAAATTATTAATCAAATAACAATAGAACTTTGAATTAAAACTGTGAAATAAAAGTGTAAAAAAACCCCACAAAATTCTGAATTCAAAATTGTGACCAAAATTAACGAAATAGAACGTATTAACATTTAGAGGTAATGATGTAGGATAGTTGAAATATACATGCAGTATAGTATTATTAGACAGGTAAGTCCTTAATATAAATATACCACCAGAATTACTTTAGACAGTTTTGTTAGTTGGAAGAGAGACTCTGTAGCTGTGATAAATAGTAAGTTTAAATACCGAAGGCTGATATGTAGCTTGGATAAGAGTGGATCTTGTATATTGATCATTATTTATATCTTAAAATAAAAAAACATAAAAATTAGAAACTTGATAATACTTTTTTAATTGAGTTATTTTTATATCTGCAATAATAGATATTAATTTTCTTCCTCATTTGAAAAAAATGAATAGCCTTTCATCCATTTTTATTTGACCGTATTCATAAAACTGAATCAAACCAATCTCATAAAAACATCAAAGAATAGTTCATATGAATAATAAATTCATGATAAAAAATAGATCATTCTAGTGATTTTCATAGATTTCTAAATATTAAAGATATTCAAGTAGAGAGCTCACTGTTTTTCTTAGGATTCATTTTACTTTTATCATTATCTACCAAAGTACCTTGTAATCCAGCTACTACTGTTGGTACAATTCCCTAGGTATAAACTCAATTTAGCTTTTAAAATGTTAATCACACATTCTTTGAGTAGACACAGGATACCTGAACATTAATCAACTTAAAGTTAGATTAGTTGATGAAAAAGTTTAATTTAACGTTAACTTTAGTAGTGATGAGATGCTATAAAAAGTATATTACTATATTTAATGAGCAGAGATTTTAGTGGTGAGAAAAGAGCTATTCTGTCACAGCAGATTTATTAAGTCACTATAAATATTTTATAAATTCAGTCTCTGAAAAAAGGAGCAATAGCTTATTACTTACCTTCTCATTGCTCTTCTAGAAACAATATACTATAAAGAATTAAGGGGAGTGAGAAGGGAAAAGGGAAATTAAAAACTCTATGTTCTACACAACTAGAAAGCATGGACATTCTGGAAACTAAACTAATAAAGGCGTAATATTAAAATTAACCATTTCTTCGAGACAGGTAAGCCACAACCACCAGCCAATCAGAGCGACTGTATGCAAATTAGCCCAGCCAACATGGAGGCTACCAGGCACTCACAGACCTGAGTAAACGGCAGCTTCCATTGCAGCAGGAGTGAAAGTGAAACTGCGGCCAGCTCCACTTATCCTGGCTTAAGCAAAACACATGTTTGCAACAAAATATCAATCATAGAATCCTCGGGAGCTGAAGGAAACAGAAGGCCTGGCCTAACTACTAAGAGTAACATTGTCTCATTATAGAAGTGGGAGGTGAAGCAGAGAGGAGGCTTCGTTACTAGGAGCCCTCGGCTTAAAGGAACAAGATCAATTATAGAAGATAAACAAACCCCAGAACCTGTGTCCAGCCAGCCTTGCTGGGACATTGGGTCAATGGGAGCTGTGGGCAGCCTTAAAGCCTGAAAGCACCAATCAGCCCATTACCCATGCTGGCCACAACCCAATGGGGTGAGGGACGTTACTAGGGGGCTTGACCAGCCTGGAGACAGCCATCAGACCGTCACCCAGGCTGATCAGGCAAACCAGCAGGTGGACATCCCCAGAGAGGTCCCAGACTGTGAGAGGGCACAGGCCAGACTGAGGGACCTCTCGAGTGCACAGAGCGGCTGTAGGGCGGAACAGCACAGGACCCAGGACTGGTGAGTGGGAAAGAGGCGGCAGGGTTAGTGGCCTGCTTGGTGGCTCCCCAGGCCCTTTGCAGGGCATCGGGGAGCGGGAAAGAGGCGGTGAGAGTCAGGGCCCTGCTTGGCGGCTCCTCAGGACCTTTGAGGGGCACCAGGGAGCAGGTAAAAGGTGGCAGGGGGTCGGTGGTCTGCTTGGCAGCTGCCCAGGCCCTTTGAGGGGCATTGGGGAGTGGGAAAGAGGCAGCAGGGAGTGAGCAGCCTGCTTGATGGGCTTCCCAGGTCCCTTGCAGGGCACCGGGGAGAGGGAAAGTAAGGTGGCAGGACGGGGAGCGGGAAAGAGGTTGCAGGGGGTCAGCAGCCTGCTTGGCGGCTTCCCAGGCCCCTTGCAGGGCACCGGGGAGCGGGAAAGAGGCAGTGGGGGTCAAGGGCCTGCTTGGTGGCTTCTCAGGCCCTTTGGGGGGCAATGGGGAGCGGGAAAGCAAGCTCTTGGGGACTGGGGGCCTGCTTGGCAGCTCCCCAGATCCCTTCCAGGGATCAGGGAGCAAGAAAAGGCTGGCCTGACCACAAGGTGGGGTTTTCCCTGGTGGCTGGAGGAAAATGGGCAGTAGGCAAGCTTGGGAGGCAGGCAGAACCCATCCCTGGCCACAGCTCAGAAAAGAGAACAACATGCAGGAGAGGGCAAGAGTCTGAGAGATCAACGTAGAGAGGGTGCCTACTCCAAGCCTCAACAGTGTGCCTGGGGGCAGGCCTCCAGCAGGTAGACACACACAGGAGGACTGCTCCGAGCCTCAGATGCCGCTAGGGGCAGGTCCCCAGTGGCCACACACACACACACACACACACACACACACACACACACAAAAGGTGCCTGGCAGACTGGGGCCATCATAGGACATCCACTGAGGGGTTCCAGACTGTGAGAGGGGGCAGGCTGGGCTGAGGGACCCCCACCCTCCCCCCATGCACGAATTTCATGCACCGGGCCCCTAGTTGTATATAATAAAAGGCTAATATGCAAATTGAACAACAGTCACTATGATATGCGCTGACCACCAGGTGGAATATGGACACCATGGCGGGCATTGGCCGCGATGGGATGGTGTAGCAGATGAGCAGGGGTGCCAGACCAAGGCAGGGCATCGGTTGCTGTCATCAGGGCGAGCCTCTGGTGGTTACTGAAAATTCTTTGCTCCCGCATGCTGTGGTCCTTCCTGGCGCTCACATCCACTGCCAGTGCCGGCCCCACTAGCATTTGCAGCCAGCACCAGAGCTGCTGCTCACACCTGCTGCCAGTGCCCAGCGCAGGTCTCAATCACTCAGCACCATCAGCAGATGTGAGCAGAGGCTGCCAGCCCTGATCTCTCCTGAGGGCTTCTCCACTTTCCCCTGCTCCTGAGGGGTGATCGGGCCAGCAGCCACTACTCACACCCAGTGACAGCACTGCTCACACCCACTGTTGTCACTGGCCTCAATCGCTCTGCGCTGTCAGTGGTGCAAGTGGGGCTGGCGCCATCAGTCTGTGCAAGCTGTGGCAGCGGGAGCAGGGCTGCAGGCAGATAGGGGACGGGGGGCGGGGGAATGGGTAGGGGCATGGAAGATGGGCCAAGAACCGCCCCTGTGCCTACCACAGCCTTGTGGCCCACAATTCCTTTCAAGATGCATGAACTTGTGCACTGGGTCCCTAGTATGTACATAAAACAAAAGCATGTAAGCCCCATGGAACTTGCACGAGAAACTGTCATCACAGGATGTCAGAGAAAACTGGGGCCTTATGATGGGCAAGTACCAGACATTAATGGGAAATAATCTTTCTCAGAAGGAGGATCAAAGGATTCTGCTTTATTCATTAGAAGTTTGTATTCTAGTTTTGAAAATTAAGGTAATTAAAATACAGAATAGAAAGTTTAGGATTGTAGCAAATTTTTACAAAAAACAAACCAAACAAAACAAACAAAGAAGCATACAAAAAAAATCATACATCATACAGCAGTTCCAGAATATTTCCCATAATTTTTTCTTGCAGGTCATAGTTTAAACCATACGCCAGAAAAATGCATATTAATGCTTTTTAAGTTGTGTTGTGTCTGGAAAATAAAGGTAGCAATATTCAAACATATTATACCATGATAATGTTTAAGACTCTAAACAAAAGGCAATGACTTGGGCGCTTCAGGAAGCAACAAAAGGAAACCATAACTCTGTCAAAGAAAATAATTGGTTATTCAGAATTTCTGTTTGGATAAAAGACGTTCTCATTCACTCTCTAAATATTGGTCATATTATAGTTAAATTTCTGGAGAGTACTGGTAATCTTTTGTCAGAATTTTTAATCACCAAGAAAAACAGAGTAGGATTCTTTAAACAATAATTGCAAAAATAAAGTTGGAGAATGAGGTGTTGATAGCTCTGATACCTTGTCCAAAAGCACATTTTAATGTTAATTAATTACTAACATGGATTTTGAAAAAATATATATTGAGCACTACCTTATGAAAGGTATTGTGATGTGCAATGAGGGGAATACAGCAAGGAATAAGAACATTCTACCTGAGTGTCTTCAACATTCCTTGAAATGCAGATCTCTGAGATGAATTTTATGAGTTTGGGCTTATCTGAAAAACGTCTTTTATTGTATTTTTATTATTAACTAATATTTATGCAAGACATAGAATTCTGATTTATATTAATACATTAAAGGTGTCATTTCATATTATTCATTATTTTCCTAGTAAGAAATCAGCCCACTTAATTCATATTGTTGTTCCCCTGAATGCAATACATCTTTTTCCCACTCTTGCTACTTAAGACACTATTTGTCATTGATATTGATTTGTGGTTAGATTACGTTGTCCCTTAATGTACTTTCTTAGCATTTATTCTGTGTGGAGTTTAGCTGAATTTCTTGTTATTCACCAAATTTGTACAAAATGTCTACACATATTTTCTGCTCTACTCTCTTTTTCTAGAACTCTAGTCACATGTATGCCACACCACTTTTTTTCTTTAAATCACAGTTTACGAAACGTCTGCTCAATCTTTCTTACAAGCTTTTCTCTATCTTCAGATTGGGTCATTTCAGCTGATATATGTTCAGGTTCACTGACACACTTCTATGGTTTCTAGTCTGCTGTTAACCCTACTAAACAAATGTCCTGACAATGAGTCATGTTCCTGCTTCTTTTAATCTAGTACTTTTTATTACATGTTAGACATTGTAAGCAAAACTTGTAGAAACTGTGCACTCTGCTGTTTTCTTCAGAAAATGTTTCTTTTTTGTTCTAACAGTTAAATTACTGGTCATTCTTCTTGACCTTGTAGATGCTTGGTTTAATATTTTGCTACACAGTTTTAACATCTGAAATTTATTGTTTTAATAACTGATATTTCACTAAATTTTTTAGCTGAGATGTTCTTGGGAGTAAATATGAGGACAACAACAAAAAATAAAACACTAATTAATTCATACAGAGATTTAAACAGTAAGAGAGAAGAAGCAAGCCAGCTTGCCTTACCATTGTCCATAGGATTAAATGCAATATCCTGAGGTTAAAATACATTTCCCCTTCACAGTGAAATCCCAGATTAATTTACCAGTTTTCTCATTTCTGCTACAGTCTATTAACACCCAGCAGTAGAATCTGACTCAGTGCAAGACTCAGAGCTTTTTGCAAATGCTGTTTTCTACACCAGGGATACTTTATAGTTAATATCTTTTAAATACTGTTCACATGTTACTCAGAAAACCTGTCCTAATTCTATTAGGCAAGGTTAGGTCCTGCATCCTGAGACCTTCCACAGTACTTCTTTTCAAGGCTCAATTACAGATTCTATCTCTGCATATCACTTCTCTAGAGGATTTCTTCTTGAGTAGCCTTTCATTTATTCAGCAACAGCTATTCTGCACATGGAAGGTCTCAGGCATTGGTTTGGATATTCAGAATGAAGTAATAAAAACAATACAAATGATTCGGGGCCTCAGAGTTTAATGGATGTTGTATCTGGGTTGTATCTTGAGAAATATATGAGACAGTGATTAAGGAAAAGGACTTTGGGACTCGATTGTATTGTTTGAAGCCCATCTCTACCATTTATAGCTCTGTGCCCTTGAGTATGTTACTTACGTTCTGTGCATCTCATTTTGACTATTTGTTAACTAAAGATAATCTAAACTAATAAAAGTGAAATATTAAAATTAACCGTTTCTCCGAGACAGGGTAAGCCACGCCCACCAGCCAATCAGAGTGGCTGTATGCAAATTAGCCCAGCCAACATGGTGGCCGCCACTCACGGACCTGAGTAAACAGCCCTTTCCATTGCGGCAGGAGCGAAAGTGAAGCTGCGCCCCTCAGCTCAGCTCCGATTAAACTGCCTCTAGCAGTTTTGACACAATGTAACAATCATAGAATCCTCCGGAGCTGAAGGAAAGAGCAGCTCTGGCCTAACCAGTAAAAGTAACAATTGTTTCATTATAGACGCTGTGAGGTGAAGCAGAGGAGGCTTCAGTTAGTTAGAAGGCCGCCTTAAAGGAACAGTGTATCAATTATAGAAGATAACCCCAGGCCTTCAAGGAACAGTATCAATTAT
>PVJC01048294.1:0-12583 GCA_004026665.1 Murina feae | reverse complement strand
GAGTGGCGGCCGCCATGTTGGCTGGGCTAATTTGCATACAGCCGCTCTGATTGGCTGGTGGGCGTGGCTTACCCTGTCTCGGAGAAACGGTTAATTTTAATATTTCGCTTTTATTAGTTTAGATGTAAACCACTTGATGAAGGATATTGGGGGGGGGGCACAAAACAAAACAAAGAAACACAGCAAAAAAATGGGAGGGAGAGTTTGCATCTCCAATAATGAATGAGCATGGAACTTTCTGTACAAACATGTTTTTTTTTTTACTCTTGTTCACAAGCATATCAGCAGAGCAATTCTTCCATTGTGAAGTTGCAGAGGTTGCCAAGGAAAAAATATTTTTTTCTTCTTCCTCATAAAAATTTATTTTTACATCACCAACAAAGGGCTAACGTCAAATTTTCTTTTCTGAACTCTTTCTGCAGACAGAAGGAGACACTCCTCTTCATGACTCAGAAAATTAAACAATTTTTGAAGAGAAAAATATGCATAAAAGGCTACTATGTTTATCCTATCCTATATAATAAAAGGGTAATAAGCAAATTGACCCTAAAGGCAGAATAACCAGGAACAACCAGTTGCTATGATGTGCACTGACCACCACGGGGAAGACGCTCAATGCAGGAGCTGTTCCTTGGTGGTCAGTGTGCTTCCACAGGGGGAGCACTGCTCATCCAGAAGCTGGCTCATGGCTGGCCAGCACAGCAGCAAGTGACAGGAGCCTCTCCCACCTCTGTGGCAGTGCTAAGGATGCCCAACTAACTGCTTAGGATGAAGTAGTTAGTTGGGCATCCTAAGCAGTTAGTCAGACATCTCCCAAGGGCTCCTGGGCTGTCAGAGGGATGTCTGACTGCCAGCTTAGACCCAATCCTCCAAGAGTGGGCCTAAGCCGGCAGTTGGACATCCCGTGAGGGGTCCTGGACTGTTGTGAGGATGCAGGCTGGGCTGAGGGATCCCCCAAGTGCATGAATTTCCATGCACTGGGCCTCTAGTAATAGAATACGAAGGAATTGCTGCCTGTAAGGGGAAAAGGAGTTACTAGCTGCTGACCACAAAAAGAAAATTCAAGTTTTACTACTGCCATAATATAAGTACTGCCAACTGTAATACAGTACAAGCGTTGTTTGGTATAAAAATACAATGTGGTATTATGGATCAAAGCTATAAGATTCGCAGATATTTTTATCTAAATACTTCTGAGTCCAGAAATATAGCTTAAGGAAATAATGGGGATAATTTTAGGCACATATCCTAACATTATTTTTAAGAATAAAAAACTGTGGATAATCTAATTATGCAATACTAGGGGAATGGTCAAGTAAGCAATGGATTATCCATAGAGTTGCTATGTAGCTATTAAAAAAGATATTTATAATGATTTTTTTAGTGACCTGAGAAAATTCATCTATTGCTGTATTAATCAAAAAAGATTTCAAATTATATGGAATGTGATAAACTACTAATAGTGTAACTGTGAACATGACTGAAGGGAATATGTCAAAATTGAAGCAGTTACTACCACTGAGTAATGGGATTGTGGGCATTATTTTTTCCTTGCTTGTATAATTACCAATTTCCATATTTTCTAGTGAGCATGAATTGTTTTGTTAGTCAAGGAAAAAAGAAAAAAAAGCTTTAAATGTAGTTGAGAACAAATAAAAGAGTAAATAATATTAATATTTTAATATTTTTTCAACTAAGCTATAAATTCAGTGTGGTATTTTAAAATGAAGGAGGATGGTGAACAATTTCTACTTCTCTCTAACAAGTTTAGATATCAAATTGGAAAAGTACTTGTGAAAACTTTCTATTGTGTTTTGTGTCTAAACATTCATTTAATCTCTAAGTCTTATGTAAGAATTATAATTATATAACTTGGCTTAGCTTATACTTGGCTGATGAATTTCTTAATTCTTGTTTATAAGTGTGTGTGTGTGTATGTGTGTGTGTGTGTAGTCAATAGAGACTTAAGGAAAAAAAGCAATTTACATCAGGTTAATCTGAATTCTTAGGAGGTAGTAATAGGATTTAAATTATTATCTAATGATTTGGAGAAACACCTGCATTATAGTCCTCATTCTAAATTTGTCTTTCTTCCCAACCTCAACTTGTGACATAAAAAAGGGACTGAGAAATAAATTAATTACTCAAATGGCTTCAATGATTAAATGCTTTCAGACTGATGGAACTGAAGTAAACATAATTCAGAATCATCCCAGAATGTTTGGTATCTGAGCAGAGCTAAGACTATAGTTTTCTTCTCCCCATTCCCTACTTTCACATATACTTAATGCATCTTGTATTTATTGGTAGTAAGTAAAGGCCAACTCTGGGTTCATCCAAATCCTATAATAAATTCCAAATTAGGATCAGTACTTTATGTGTTTTTATAATACCCAATGTTAATTCTGTTATAGCACTACTCATTCTGTAGAGCAATTGTCTGTTCCCCAGCGAGACTGGAAATTTCTTGAGAGTGCCTTGCTTATCATGGATGCCAGCACCAAGCACAATGCCTGAAATATAGACAAGTTCAATAAATGATGGTTACTCTTCAATACATATTAGTAGTCCTTCTCCTGAACTTACAAAATTTACCTTTTGATTCTTTGTTTAATATAATTTCTAAAGGAATTAGAAATTTTTATAAGATGAAAACTTATATCTTACGTATGTTTCCAGTTGCCTGTAATTGTTAGTGAAAATATGAGAGCAAAAAGGCAAGTACCTGTGTGTTTTATTGGTAAAGGTTGGTTAGTGTGATGGACTGAATATTTGTGTTCCCCTCAGAATTCGTGTTTAAGCTGCAACCTTCCAGTGTGATGGTATCTGGAGATAGGGTCTTTGAGAGGTAAGCAGGGTTAAATAAGGGCATTAGGGTGGAATCCTCTTAATGGAATAGTGTCTTTATAAGAAGAGACACCAGGAAGTTTGCTGCTTCTTCTAAGCACACAAAGGAGTCATGTGAGTTCACAGAGAGATGACGCTGTCCACAGTCAAGAAAAGAGGCTTCAGAATGAAATGTAACTTTGCTGGCACCTCACAATTGTTTTGATGATATTAACAAGTTACACAAGTGGACAGTTGTTGAATTAAAAAACCCAAATAGTCAGTAATAGTATAACAAGAATCACAAGACATAGGTATTAAGGATTCCTTTCAACTGAAAAGAGCCCCACTCTAGAATCATTACTTCATCTAACTTACTTTGTTTTTGCCTCCTTTAATAAAGAAGGGTCATCTGTGGCCAAATACACTCTTTTTTTATCCACTTGCATCCTGCGAGTGAGAAGCTGAAAATGTTCTTCAACATGCACCATGTACTCCTCAATGGGATGGAAGGCAGCTTCTGTTCCCACCTTGTCTGTGCGTCTGACATGGACTCTGGAGGCAGAGGGACAAAGTCAGATTCTGCTACTAATACTCTGACCCACTGGGTGCTCTTAGGATACTCAACTTTACACCCCTATCCATGGTGGCATTATGAACATTTAACATTATGATCATTATGAACATTTTGCCATTCAAAAAATAAAATAAATATTTTAAAAAATCAAACACATATATCTTAAATATATTTGTATGTTAACATAATACAAGGGGAATTTAAAAAAGTAAGTGAAGTCTTTAAAGAATGCTTTCTTATAGAGAAAACTAGAGGCCTGGTGCACAAAAATTTGTGTACTTGGAAGGGCCCCTCAGCCTCGCCTGTGCCCTCTCGGAATCTGGGACCCTTCAGGAGATGTCCACCTGCTGGCTTAGGTCTGCTCCTCAGGCGATTGGGCCTAAGCTGGCAGTCAGACATCCCTCTGGCAGCCTGGGAGCCCTTGGGGGATGTCCACTTGCCAGCGGGGAGCAGGCCATCCAAGTTGCAGTAGGACATCTTTAGTGCTGCTGAAGAGGCAGGAGAGGCTCCCACCACCACCGCTGTACTGGCAGCCGTCAGCCTGCCAGTGGTTTTGCTGTTAGGGTCAATTTGCATATTACCCTTTTATTATGTAGAATAGAGGCCTGGTGCATGGGTGTTTGCCCCGAAGGGTGTCCCAGATCATGATGGGCATCCCGCTGGGTTCCTGGCCAGCCTGAGTGACGGGGCTGAGGGCTGTTTTCAGACTGGCCACACCCCTTTCAGGATGGGGAGTCCTGCTGGGGTGCCTGGCCAGCTTGGGTGAGGGGCTGAGGGCCATTTTCAGCTTGGTCACATCCCCTTCAAGGATGGGGGTCCTGCTGAGGTGCCTGGCCAGCCTGTGTGAGTGGCTGATGGCTGTTTGCAGGCTGGCCAAGCCCCCCACCAAGGACCCTCACTCCATGAGGGTGGGGCTATCCTATCCTGGGTGAGCGGCTGATGGCTGTTTGCAGGCTAGCCACACCCCCCAGCAACCCAAGCTCCCTGCAAGGCTGGCTGGAAGCAGGTATCTGGGGTTTATTTATCTTCTATAATTGAAACTTTGTTGCCTTGAGCAGAGGCCACAGCCTGCCTAGGCAGGCAGTTTCCTCCATCACCGGGGCAATGAAGCCTCCTGTTTGTTGCTCTAGCTCTGTGGCTGCTGGCCACTATCTTGGTTGGGTTAATTTGCATATAGTCGCTCTGATTGGCTGGTGGGCGTGGCTTAGGGTGTAGTGGAGTGACACAATTAGCATATTACTCTTTTATTAGATTAGATAATTGGCATATCAGGAATAAGAGTTATATTCCATACTAGGCAACAAAATGCCAATTAACCTTCTAGAAAAAACTGAATATAACAAGATTTTTGACAACAAATGACAACAGTTGTTCTTATAGAGCATTAAATGAATTGTCTAATGTTTTCATGCCAAGTTTTCTTTTTCTTCATTTTACCCAGTTGGTCACTCTGTGACTGCCAACTTGTAGAATTTAAAGTTGCCTGAAGAAAACACAGACCTTGCATGCATTGTTCCTATGGCACAGTCAAAGCAGGCAAACCTTTAAAGTCTCCTTACTATTTTTAAGTTCATGGAGTTGTTCCAGCCCTTTTGTTGTAGGCATAATGAATTTCCTTTTTCTGTCTTTCACACTCCATCAAACACAAGCAGATACTGATCTAACTTATCTGTTCTATTTAAGAAAGGCTTCAAAGTATAAAATTGGGGACATGGATGTTTACACCATCTGAAGACTGCATTGACTTCCACAGTATTCTCTTACCATCTTACTGCTTTCAAAGTGATTTTAATGAAAATAAGAACAATAGTAACCATATCTTGTTTTCATAAATTACAACTCTCCTGAAATTTGCCTTTTCTGTATTCCTCCTTTTCCCAAATTATTACATCACTATTCATATATGGGAAAAGGAAAAAGGGAGACTTGTTTCCCTTTAGGTCAAGCAAAGGCCGGCTTTTATTATGAATCTGGGTGGGGGTTTGATTTCATTGAAGTTACTCTGGCATCTTCATGGCTATTCTTTCCTTTGCCTTCCAGGCTATAGTCTAGATGTGAACACTATTATATGAACACTTCTATCATCTTTTCCTTCCCACAACCTTCTTAATCACTGCTTCTCTCAGAAAACTGGAATTGTTCACTATGCTCCAAAGAGACAAAGAGGGACAAAAAGAACAATTCCAATAAATTTCAGTGAAAAATTTCATGAGAAGAAACACTATTTGATACTGATTTCACCTTGTACTTTCTTTAGCTTTTTTTCAAAAAATACATTTTTATTGATTTCAGAGAGAAAGGAAGAGAGAGATAGAAACATCAATGATGACAGAGAATCATTGATCTGCTGCCTTATATACAGCCCCCACTGGGGATTGAGCCCACAACCCGAGCATGTGCCATGACTGGGATCGAAAGATGATCTTCTGGCTCATAGGTCCACACTCAACCACTAAACCACACCAGCTGGTCTCTTTAGCTTTAACATTTGGAATAGGGGTCAGTAACTTCTATACGTATGCAAACTAAGACACAAGGGAAGAAGGAGGGGTGGAAGTTATGAAAATAGAAGCAAAAACAAAGGAGAGATGTAACAGAAAGAAGACTCAAAGGAAGCAGAGTGTCTGAGACAGTGGCAGACTACTACACTAGCAATCTCAATTCGCCCAGCAATCTTCTCAATTTGCCCAGTCCTCCTGAAATTAGGCCTGGACCAATATTTTGATGGAGGACCATAATGAAATCTTTATGGAAGAAGCACAAAGTTAGACCTGTGAAGGATAGAAGTCATTTCATTTAATGTAACTCTTTCATCTGACAGTTAAGAAAACTGATGCCTCTAAAGACATTTTGGTGAGCACATATAACATATGGCATTTCGCCCTAGCCAGCTTGGCTCAGTGGATCGAGCATTATCCTTCGGAATGAAGGGTCCCAGGTTCGATTCCAGCCAAGGGCACATGCCTGGGTTGCAGGTTCAATCCCCAGCAGAGGGCATGCAGAAGGCAGCCAATCAATGATCCTCTCTCATCATTGATGTTTCTTTCTCCCTTTCTCCCTTCCTCTCTGAATTCAATAAAGAAATATATTAAAAAAAACACACACACATAAGGCATTTCAACCCAGTCTTCACAAAAGTAAAAGTTATTTGTGTACTTGATTTTCATTATTAGATATCAAGCTCTTCTATTTATTCTCAGTTCAACAAACAAAATGAATAAATGATAAGTAGACACAAAAATCTGTTTAGTATTATGTTAGCAAAAACAAATATCATCTAATCTAGTGTTTTGTTTATAAACAAATGACAAATAATGAAGGCCCATAATGAGCAAGTAAGTCTCCTAAAGTCACATAAATTTGTTAGTGGTGGATGCTAGATGGGACCTTAGATTCCTAAATCCTAGTGCATTCCTCTCTCATTACAGCATACCACCTCACTTGCAAATAACTTAGTTGTCTGTGCTACTTCAATTTTCTACACTTGGCCAACTCTCCATTTGGTGGATGGTCCGTGGGAAATCAATAAGGGTTGCTTTCTGTATGTAAAACTATAGGATAGCCAAAGTTAAGGTTCTGGAACTTTTGGTAGAGATTTTCTTTCCTTTCTTTTCTCACCTTTGAAATAATTACCTCTGCCCACTTCACAGGGTGGTGTTACAGGAGCAATTGAAAGTATTCTGGTAATTTAAGTATGACAGTGTTATATTTCTCCATCTTTAAGATCCAATTTAAACACTGCAGCTATGAAGCCTTCCCTGATCTAGACGGAATTATGTTTCCCTTCCCTGACCTCTTTTAATATTTCTCTTGTGGTATTTATCATGTTCTACCCCATATAATGTCAGCTATATAAGTCTCTTATCCCACAGGCTAAAATGAACCAGAAGGAGCCATTTGAAAAAAACTAATCTCTGTCCCCCACAATAGCAGGTATTCAATACATGTTTTGCAAATAAGTAAGTGAATCAGCAATCTATACTAATAAAAGGGTAATATGCTAATTAGACCGGATCAACCAGACATCTTCCAGTCATCTGGTCCTCCTTCCGGACAAAGCCAAAGCCATGGTGGCAGGGGCCAAGGCAGAGGTGGTTAGGGCTGATCAGGCTGGCAGGGGAGGGAAATTAGGGGCTATCAGGCCAGAAGGCAAAGGGGGTAGGGGTGATCAGGCAGGCAGGCAGAGTGGTTAGGGGTGATTAGGCAGGCAAGCAGGTGAGCTGTTAGGAGTCAGTGGTCCCGGATTTCAGTAGGGCTGTCCGACTGCCGGTTTAGGTCCAATCCCACAGGACAGTCAGACATCCCCAAGGGGTCCTGGATTGGAGAGGATGCAGGCTGGGCTGATGGATAACCCTCCCACCCCCCTATGTGAGTTTCATGCACTGGGCCTCTAGTGTATTAATATTAGTCAATAGCTTACTTTATCACAAATAGCATAAACAACAGAATGCCATAGTCTAGTCTTAAGTCTATTTTCAGTATTAGTCTCTCTGAAAGGTGATAATATTTTACAGTGCATTTTCCCCCCCACAGAACCAAATCTTCTTTTAATCCTAATATTATCAAATTCATCATTTTAAGGGCAGGTATTTTAAGTATAGTAGGTACTCTGTTTTACAGATGGAAAAATCAAAACCCAATACTACTATTAGGTAACTTGGCCCAGAAATAGAGAAAAGTCAGGACTATTACCCATGTCACCTAATTCTCAGTCCAGTATTCTTTCATTGTACAAGAAACATTTCCCATGGTGTGAAGTTTGGCATCAGGACCCAGGAAAGTTCCTTTTCCCATAACTTTTTATATGTGTGTATAGGAGTGCATGCTTGTCAGCAAATGCTCTTTTGGTTATTTCTTACTCCAAGCATTTCCTGATACAGCCCCCATAACATAAGCACCACACTGAATACATATATACATAGTAACTTCCAAGTGGGTCAAGATTCATTTTAAATAATAATTTTAGCATTACCTTAAAGTACAAATGATATCCTTGTTCTCAAAATAGCTTCCAGGACAGAAAAGAAAGCAGAACATCAAAAAAGCAAAATAATCACCCGTGGCAATTAATGAAGCCTAAGAATATGGTGCAGTCGGAAAGCTATACCTGTGACAGTTTCATCTCATGGACTGCTGGGGTATGACACGATCATGTATAATATCCAAAATACTCCCAATAAAACAACATCTTGTTGGTTTCCCCAGGAGAGACAGCTATTTTCAGAAATATGGGCTTAATACATTTGTCAAATAAATAAACAAAACAAGGGTGACAAAGTACGATGACTCAGGCATTCTAAGTAAACAAAGGAAGACTAATCTCCCTGGGGCCTCAGGTGAACTTTAGAACCTGTTTTTGAGTGGAGCAATGAAAATTAAACTATAGATTGTAAAGTTCACAATACATGGTAAAGGTATATATACCTGCTGCTCCATATCACTTTATGAGGAACAAATCAGATTCTCACCCAATCACTGGATGTTTGAAGCCGAGCTTCTTGGTGGCCTCTTCGATCTCCTTTTCCAGCCAAGGTTGTGGACGGATCAAGTATTTGACAAACTGCGACACCCACCACACTGCAGGGTCACCATGAACTTGAACAAGTCGATCTGCAAGGTCCTCTGGTACAGCCAGGGGTAAATATGGAGGACGAGGATGAAGACTGTCCACAATGGGGAGCTCGACCACCTGAACATTTTTGTCCTTTATTTCACCTGAAAGAATATCAAAACATCATCATCACCACACTGCTGTTCATACAAGTACTGCCATTTAACAAGAACTGACTTTGGGTGCTTTCATCTTCATAGCATCCCCAGAGAAGTATAATTTTCATTTTACCAAGGAAGTTAAGTAACATGCCCAACCTGTTAGCACAAAAGTGGCAGAGCTCAAGCTCACATTTGGGTTGGTGTGCCTCTCAAGTCCATAGCTTTTCTTTTCTACCATAATATGCTGCCAAAGCAACACCTCCACACCAGATAAGGATGGTATCCAGAACTCAAAGCATCTCAGGAGAATAACCATATTGCCAGTGGACCAAGTTCTGTTTGTAATTGTTGTGTTTTTTAAAATTAGACATAAAGTGTTCTCAAAACTTGCAGCTTGTCATTATAGCAAATGGCTCTTGCACTACTTTCATGACAGAGCAAATAATTCTGAAGATACCTAAAGATTACAATTATAAACCAAGGATCTATATCTTTTTAAGAAAAAATTTAGATTATTCTAAAGTCATTTTTTCCTTTGGCCAAAATAGGCCTATTATATTCTAGATTATGAAAATAATAGAATCTGTATTTATCTGGATATTGACTTAAAGTTACAACAGCGATTAGATACTCATTTTTGTAGATGGTAATTAGTTTCAAAATCCACTTCCTACATGTCATTATTATTACTGTTCTATTAATATTATAATGCAATGAGAAGAACCCAGCATTCCTACAGTTTAATTTACGTATTAAAGATCACATAGTAATAACTAGAAGACACAAAGATACCAAGCAGAGAGATTTCATAAATATAAAATATACTGAATTAAACTTTCATTAACAAAAAATATAAACCTGAACATACAAGATAACTCACGTTAAGATGTTGTCATTATGTATAATGAATTAGAATCACAGTTTATCACTAAACCATTAAAAAATGTACTTGTAGAGACTAAACCTAGAATACATTTAGAATGTATTCACTAGAATGAATATACAGTCCTCAAATTCTGTTTTTCTGCATTATGCAACATGTTTTAAAATAAATTACATGATTTGGGAATGAAATCACTCAAACCAACTGTATAGTTATTAGAAAGTCAGTGATATAACTAAGAATTAAAAATGTTTGGCTACTATTCTCTCTGATATGTAAAAACTCATTTCATGATTCTTAGAACCAATCCCTTGAAACATGACATTTGTTGCAAGAAAAAATGGCAATAAATAAATTTACTACCAGTATGGCGGTCCACTTAGGGTGCCAGTTAAGAAAAAGTTGGGCAACTTTATTATATTGGGAACTGTAACTAAGAGTGTGTGGGGAAAGAGTGAGCTACATTTTCAATTAAACTCTAATAGTCTCCCTAAGGCCAGGGAAATTGGGGTGCTTTCCCTGATGTGGAGATAAGAGAGTAATACATGAATCAGAAAAAAAGAGTAAGGGAGAAAGGCAGTTCTTTTTATAAAAAAAAGGGGGAGGAGGGAAGACCCTAGTCTTTCATATCTGACCATAAACAAAAGTAAAATTAGTTGGGCTACCTTCCTTCTGTGATTTTCTTCTCAATAAGGTTAAATTGCACTTACATGAATGTATTACCCTCTGACTGCCCCAGGCATTATTTCCTTACAGAGAGCCTTATTGCCAGCTTTCAGAAAGAAATGAAAACTATGCCTAGACCTTCAAGACAGAGAATTCAGTTAATTTTTGTTGATTCTTTGTTCACTCATTCATTCAAATATTTGTTGAGCACTACTATGTGGCAAACACTGTACTAGGCAGAATATACAAGTGATGACTCATGCTTGCCTCTGTGATTTCCTGTTCAAAAACCTCACCCAGAACTAAAATGCTTTCAAACATCATCACCAAAAATCATACTATCAAAAAGATATCAATTCACTGCTTAGCAAAATATTAAGAGAAAAGGGTATGTATATGTGTGTGTGTGTGTGTGTGTGTGTGTATATATATATATATATATATAGGCATAGTATCAAAGTTCAGCTTCCTCAATAATGATACGTTTCAAAATGAAAGTAAATAATAGTACATTGTCTGTTAGAATGTCCCTTCTTTTACTTAGTTTACCACATAGCATTTTTTATTTACTGAAATACACATGCAAAACAATTTAAATTAGGAATAGATCCTAGAATAATCTTATTCAGTACTTCCTAAATTTTAGTCATCTATGTACCACCTTTATAGTTTTTATCATATCCATATATCATCTGCACTACTTAATGTTTTAAAAATGCACTTTTTGAAAACTTAAATGAATTTATTTTATAGATGGTAACTATAAATATAACTTCATTGAAAACAAAACCATGTTATTAAATTTTCTTATCTAATCTTATCTAATAAAAGAGAAACATGCAAATTGACCATACCTTCACTACACCCACAAGCCATGCCCACCAGCAAATCAGGAGTGAGTATGCAAATAAACCCAACCAAGATGGCAGCAGCCATGGAGCTGGAGTGAACAGGAGACTTGCATTGCCCCCAACAATGGAGGAAGCGAAGCTTCCAGCCTGCCCTGCAGGCCTTGAGCTCTACTCCAGGCTACAAAGTTTTAATTATAGAAGATAAATAAATCCCAGATACCTGCTTCTAGCACTGTGGCCTCTGCTCAGGAGGGTCTGGAAGCCTGGGTTGCAAGGGGCTGTGGCCAGCCTGCAAACAGCCTGCAGGCCCTCACCCAGGCTGGCCAGACACCCCAGTGGGTTCCTCCACCCTGAAGGGGGTGTGGTCAGACTGCAAACAGCCCTCAGCCCCTCACCCAGGATGGCCACACCCTCATGGGGTGAGGGTCCTCACTGGGGGCTTGGCCTACCTGCAAGCAGCCATCAGCCCCTCACCAAAACTGACCAGGCACCTCAGCAGGACCCCGCATCCTGAAGTGGGTGTGGCCAGTCTAAACACGGCCCTCAGCCCCTCATCCAGGCTGGCCAGGCACCCCAGCAGGGACCCCCACCCTAAAGGTGATGTGGCCAACCTGAAAACAGCCCTCAGCCTCTCATCCAGGCTGGCCACACCCCCCCCCAGTGGGGACCCTCACCCCATGGGGGTGTGACCAGCCTGCAAACCACCACAGGCCATTCACCCAGGCCACCCCACACCCCAAGGCAACCCCCACTCTGATTCAGGACACTCTTCAGGGCAAACCAGCCAGCCCCCACCTGTGCACCAGGTCTCTATCTATATTAATAAAAGGGTAATATGCTAATTAGACTGGGAGACCTTCCAGGAGACCTTCCAGATGTTCTTCTGGACAAAGCCATGGTGATAGGGCCGAGGTAGAGGCAGTTAGAGGCCAAGAGCGGAGGGAAGTTGTGGGTGATCATGTTGGTGGGGGGCAGGGCTGTTGGGGGTAAGCAGACCAGCAGGAGAGCCAGTTGGGGACAAGCAGGCCATCACTGGGGGTCAGTTGGAGGTGTTCAGGACAGTGGGGG
>PVJC01048293.1:0-12573 GCA_004026665.1 Murina feae | reverse complement strand
TTACTAGTGGCCCAGTGCACGAAATTCATGCACATTAAAAGGGGATTAATTAGAGGAAATATTTTAATATTGCTACTTGCCCTTTCTCTATAGTAGAAGAGTCAGAGATTAAAGAAAATTAGTAAAACGTATATGAAAATCTTTCTCCTGTCAGAGTCTGGGGTGCACCGCAGGACCCAGAGTCAAGTCTTAAACCACCCACGTGCACCTCAACATTGCTCGAGACCCAAACCTGGACGACCCCCCTTCATTGGGCTAGATCCAGACCTGGCCGTTCCCACCCTGTCAAGCCCTGCCAGTTGGGCGGGGTGCAACCTCAGGCCCCCTGGGTGCCAGGGCAGGGGGGCATGGCCTGAGGTCCCCCATCAAGCCCTGCTGGGCAGAGGGAGTGGCCTGTGATCCCCCAGCCTGGTACCAGGGCAGGGAGCACAGCCTGAGGTCCCCTGGCCTGGTGCTGGGGTGGGGGGCATGGCCTGAGGTCCCCTTGCCCAGCTCCAGGGTGGAGGGCATACCTTGAGGGCCCCCGTCAAGTCCCGCTGGGTGGGGGGCACAGCCTCAGGTCCCCTGGCCTGGGGCCGGGGGGGGGCATGGCCTGAGGTCCCCCAGCCTGGCACCAAGGAAGAGGGTGCAGCCTGAGTTCCTCTGGCCTGGTGCCAGGGCGGGGGGAGCAGCCTGAGGTCTTCTGTCAAGCCCTGTGGGTGGAAGGCACGACCTGAGGTCCCCTGTCAAGCCCCATGCAGGAAGTGGGTGGGTGTGCAGCCTCAGACCCCTGCTGATTGCTCCTTAAGGCTCATTATGGGAACTTAGCCTCAGCTGTGGGTGCAAATTGACCAGAGTACCGGTCAATTTGCATATTCCCTCTTTATTATATAGGATTTTAAAGAATAGTTTATTGATTTTTAGAAAGGGAGAGGAAGGGAATGGGGTAGAGAGAGAGAGAGAGAGAGAGAGAGAAACACTAATGGGCCCACAACCAGGACATATGCCCTGACATGGATTCTAGCAACCTCCTGGTACAGGGGACGATGCCTTGCCAACTGAGCCACACCAATCAGAGCTGCTCACCCCTTCTAAGTAAGTTTGCATTTCTGCTAGGATATTACCTAAGTCCAAGAACTTTTTTGCTTTGTTTTGTTCATTCTCAGTGTCCTCCCACCCCGAAAAGAGCATCTAATTTTTATTTCACATGTGCCATATATTTTTCTAAGTCTGAATATAGTCATAATAGTTTTGTTTTTAAGTTTCCCCCCCTGCATATTGTTTCCTCAAAATTCTGTTTGTTTTTGTTGTATTAGAGGTTTTTCTCAAATATTGATGACCCCTGCTTATCCACTCATGTCTAAGAGATTGAATAGCACAGCGGTTGCCTTTGTGGTGGAGGAAGTGTTGATGGGACATGAGGAAACTTTCTAGGGGGATGGAAATGTGCTATATCTTGAGTGAGGTATGGGTTGCACATGTGTATACAATTGTCAAGACTCATTATACTGAGAACCACTTAAGACCAGCGTTCTCAACCTTGGCTGCACATGAGAATCACCTGGGAATCTTTTTAAAATCCTGATTTCTGGGCCTCATCCTCCGGAAATTCTGTTTCTTTGTTATGGGGTGGGGGCCACAACATTAGTAACAAGGAAACAGAATTTCCGGAGGATGAGGCCCAGAAATCAGGATTTTAAAAAGATTCCCAGGTGATTCTCATGTGCAGCCAAGGTTGAGGACCACTGTCTTAAGACCTTTGCATTTTCCTGTAATTGATTAAGGAATATAAAAAACGGTTTAAGAAAGCGAGTTGCTGAGTATCCCTGTGCGGAGGGTGGGAGGGCTGATTGATACAGAGAGTTGGGGTTGGGCTGTTCCCTTGGGAAATCTCTGAGGCCAACCTATGTAGGTATTCTCTTCTGGGTGAGTTGGGCTCTGACCAATACAAACAGGAAAAATACCCAACAATTCGGAGGAAACAGTATGCAGGGAGAAGAAAACGAAAACAAACGGGAAATGAAACAGCAGTAACAAAATGCTTGTTGTTCACACAGGCAGAGCTGGAAGGGAGTAAATTCTGGAGGGTCCTGTCTTGGAGCGCTTAGCCCTGACCTCACTGTCCCGGAGCCAGACCCGGGGCCCCAGGTGCTGGGACGGGAGGCGGGGCTCCCGGCTTCGGGGTGGAGCAGTCAAAGGAGCCGCCGGTGGCCCCAGGGCTGCCCCTCCCGGGTGTCCTGCTGAGCCCCGGGGTCAGAGCCCCGCTTTACCCTCTCAGGACGATGAACCTTCTGCCTTTGTTGGCGGGAGCGGGGCAGCAGCCCAGCCGCGCGGAGTGGAGAAGGAAATCTGAGGATCAGAGCCCTTTGTTGTTGCTCCCACTCCCAGGGGAACACAGGCGCCGGTGGGGGTTTGGTGGGGTGACCCCTGGTGCCGCCTCGCGTCTCTCACTCCCGGCTTAGGGTGCACGTCAGGGGCAATGCCCGCGGGCTGCTGAGGCACGGACCACATTCACCCGCCTTCCAGGGGCAGGTGCTTGTGGCCATGGTCCCCTTCCCCGTTATTCTTTCGGATGCAATGCTGTGGCAGCGGAACAGTGGCCCCCCGAGGCCCGTGTGCCAGTCCCCAGAGCCTGCACGTTGTGTTATGCGGGCAGGAAGGGGCTTTGCAGATGGCATTAAGGGGCCCGGGACCTCGAGGTGGACGATGAGCCTGGATTGGTCAGGGAGCCCCGGCTCATCCCAGGAACCCGACAGCGAGCGCCTTTCCCTGCGGGGGTCGGAGAGGGAGAGGGGATGGGAGGAGGCGGGCCGGGGAGACGCCCTCTGCTGGAGGAAGGGCGTCAGGAGCCAGGAGTGCGGGGACCCCCTGGAGACGACAGACAGGAGTCTCCTCCCCTGGAGCCTCGGGAAATTCCTCCAGACGGAGCTGCCTGCCGTTGCCATGCCAACGCCCTGACTTTAGCCCAGAGAGACCTGCGCTGAACTTCGGACACGTGGTCTTGAAGACGCTACATTTGTTTGATTTTAAGTAACTGAATTTGTGATCATTGCTCTGGCAGCAACAGAAGACCAATACACAGCTGCCCCACCCCCCTTTCCATGGGGGATGCATTCCAAGACTCCCAGGGGCTGAAACCGCGGGTCATACTGAACCCCGTGTCCCCGATGTTTTTACCTATACGCACAGGATGGGGCAGAAGCGGGTCTGCAGTTGCTCGTATGGAAAACAACACAACAGCTAACAAATCACAATGCAAGAATAAACTCTGGCCCTGGCCAGTGCGGCTCAGTGGTTGGGCATCGTCCTATGCACGGAAAGGTTGCTGGTTCCATCCCGGTTGGGGTGTGCAGGAGGCAGGCAGCCAAAGGATGTTTCGCTCTCACATCAATGTTGTTGGGTTTCTCTCTCTCTTTCTCTCTCTCTCTCTCTCTCCCCCTTCCCAGCTCTCCAGAAATCAACAAATAATATTTATTGAAAAAAGAATAAACTTTGTGCTTTGTGCACTCCCAATTGTAAACCAACTTTTGCCCCACTTTGTACATACATACCTATAAGGTTTCATTTATGTTAGGCATACTAAGAGATGACAACAACCTACACTAATAAAAGGGAAACATGCAAATTGACCGTCCCTTTGCTACAACCACCAGCCAATCAGGGTGAGTATGCAAATTAACCCAACAGAGCGGCCACAGAGCTGGAGGCTTAGGTTGCCCCTGGTGGCAGAGGAAGCCAAGCTTCCAGCCAGCCCTGGCCTCCGCTCAAGGAGGGGCTGGGGGCCTGATTTCTGGGGGGTGTGGCCAGCCTGAAAACGGCCTTCAGCCCGTCACCCAGGCTGGGTAGGCACCCCAGCGGGGATCTCCACCCTGAAGGGTTGGCTTCTCTGCTGCAGCCGGACCAAAGGCCTGGGTTCTGGGTGCCGGAGGAAAACCAGTGCTGGCAGCCAGGGGAAGGAACGCCCATTGCGCGAATCTTCGTCCAACAGACCTCTAGTAACTAATAATAGCGTAGAACAATTGTAGCAGTGAAAGTTACGTGGATGTCGTCTCTCTTTCTCCCCAGTAATTTTTACGTTTTGCCGTCCACACCGATTCCTGACCGTGTGACTGTCCCTTACTTGCAGGAAGTGGTCGTGTGTCCTTTGTGTCAGGGGCGTCCTTGCTGGAGCCTTCATAGGCGCATTGCTTTCTGCTGCAACAGGTTGCCCTCGGCCAGAGCACATTTTCCCTCGGATGTCATGCCTTTTCCTTCCTAACCGGGCGTTTACCTCGCACTGTGGCTGTCGCTTTTGCCGTTTGAGGTGCGACAGCAAAACCGGCATGAATTTCTGTTTCTTTCACCGTTTCACAAATAGAAGCTTTGTTGTTACTGTGGTTCTTAGCGACCTCCGCGTACGATGTTTTTTCTTTCCTTATGAAGTCCAGAGCTTTCACCTTTCCACTTACAGGAAGCACTTTATCGTTTCTCTGTGGCAGATCTGAATGGCCAGCGTCACTACTCTTGCGCTTTGGGCCACGATGAGGTACAGTAAGGGCGACGTGAACACAAGCACAGGGATGGGCGGTGGAGCCTGGTGGGGCCAGATTTCTTCATGCTCTTCAGAATGGGGCATAATTTAAAACTTAGGAACTGTTTTTTCCGAGAATTTTTCTTTTCTTTCTTTATTTTTATTTTATTTTTAATATATTTTATTGATTTTTTTACAGAGAGGAAGAGAGAGGGATAGAGAGTTAGAAACATTGATGAGAGAGAAACATTGATTTAGTTGCCTCCTGCACACCCCCTACTGGGGATGTGTCTGCAACCAAGGTACATGCTCTTGACCAGAATCGAACCCGGGACCCTTCAGTCTGCAGGCCGACGCTCCATTCACTGAGCCAACCTGGTTAGGGCTATTATTTTTTTTTAATTGATCTGAGAGAGAGAGAGAGAAGCACTGATATAAAGAAACATTGATTGGTTGCCTCTCACATGGGCCCCTAACCAGGATCGAACCCGCAACCTGGGTATGTGCCCTGACCGGGAATCGAACCCACCACCTTCGGTGCACAGGATGACACTCAAACAGCTGAGCCACGCTGGCCAGGGCTGGGATTTTTCTTTTAATACTTTCCGACCGCAGTTGACCTCAGGTAACTCAATGGTCAGAAAATGAAACCATGGCTAGGGGGCTACGGCAGGACCCTGAAATTACCCACTCACTTCCCTTCAGTGGGGACTGAGGACACGGAGGACTGAAATGAGTATTTCAACCCCCCATCTTTAACCGGAAGTCTCCGCTCACCCCAGCTTCTGGCTACACCCCCAGGACATGTTCTTATCCAAGGCAACTCCGACTTTTCGGTTGCTAAATCCATCCTGTTTTCCTGACTGCTCAGCACCTTTGGAATCCATCGCCCAGCCCCTCTCTCCTCCTAGGACAAGCTTCCCCTGGTTTCCATGGCCGCCCACACCCCTGGCTCTCCTCCTACGGTGCTTTGCCAGCTGCTCCTTCTCCTCCATCCTCGTTGGCTTCTCCTTCATGTGACCTCCAAATCGTGGAGCTCCTCAGGGCTGCATCCTGGGCCTCTCCTCTACCCCCTCTCTCTCTCTCTCTCTTTTTTTTTTTAATATACTTTATGGATTTTTTACAGAGAGGAAGGGAGAAGGATAGAGAGTCAGAAACATCGATAAGAGAGAAACATCGACCAGCTGCCTTCTGCACACCCCCCCACTGAGGATGTGCCCGCAACCAAGGTACATGCCCTTGACTGGAATGGAACCTGGGACCTTCAGTCCGAATGCTGACACTCTAGCCATTGAACCAAACCAGCCAGCGCATACACTGATTTCTTGTACTCACTCTGGCCCAGCTGCCGTGGATTCTCCCCAGAGCCGCTGGAGTGATTGTTTAAAATGTCAATCAGGTTATATATCGCTTCCTGTACCTCATCAAAAGCCCCGAAAGGCTTCCTAATCCCATCCAGAAAAAAGTCCATTTTCACCATGGTCCACAAAGCGTACGGAACCTACCCCTTCCTGTCTCCCCCCATCAGCCGTGTCATTCTCCCTGTCACTCATCCACCCTGGCCACACTGCTGTGATACTCCCTCACACTCACCAAACTCTAGTCTGCCGCAGGGCCTTTGCACTCCCTGTTCCTGCTGGATGCTCCTACCTCCACTCTGCCCAGCTCCTTCTCATTCTTTTTTCAACTGTTTTTATTGATTTCAAAGAGGAAGGGAGAGGGAGCATTAGAAACATCAATGATGAGAGAGAATCATTGATTGGCTGCCTCCTGCAGGCTTCCTACTGGGGATCCAGCCCGCAACCTGGGTATGTGCCCTTGACAGGAATCGAACCCGGGATCCTTCAGTCTGCAGGCCAGCGCTCTATCACTGAGCCAAACTTGCTAAGGGCCTTCTCATTCTTTTGGTAGAAATAGCAGCGTCCCCACCATCCTTCGGGTTATGTTTCTAACAGTGGGTTTTGAATATTGGGGATCATATCCCCTTTAATATAAGCTCCGTGAGAGCAGGGATGGCATTTCCACCGTCCCGTTTCTAGTCGCTCACAGAGAGAGCTCAGTGAGATCTGAGGAATGAGTGGGTGGATGAACACACTGGGCATCTGTTATATACCAGGTGCTTTCACGCATACCAAGTGTGCTTTTTGTGGTGTCTTACACAGGAGCCCTGCGAAATGGTCACAACTGGACTACATTTCCCAGTTTGGCTTGCGATTAGCTGTTCTGGCTAGTGAGCGTGGGCAGAAGTGAAGTGGGCCACCTCCGACTTTGGCTCATGAAAGTTTCACATGTGATCCCTGTTCTCTTATTCATTCTAGTGGCTGCAGAGGGAGGTGACAGAGTCACAAGGGGGGAGGAGCCGGAGTCCCCAAAAGACTGAGGGGGTAGAGTCTCCTCCCAACCCCCCTAGACTTTGCACAAGCAGGGTATAGGCTCCTGAGTCAAGCCATTGCGAGTTCCAGGCCCTTTTTGTTACAACCTTAACAAGTACCTCAGCGCACCTATGGAGGTGGCTGGTGAGCAACACTGCGGGTGATGCTTTTGCGGACAAGTTTCCATCAAAGGCAGATGTGTTCTCCGTGGGCAGCTCCTCGCAGCACCCAGGAGCCCAGGGCGCGGTCCTCACTCTCCATCACAGCACATGCGTGGCATGCATGGTGTGCCTTGTCCTCACCAGGTCCCTCCAGGGAAGTGCCTGGGCCGTGTTCATCTCTGTGGCCTCGGCAGGGAGGCCGCAGGGAAAGTTTGTTGAAACCACCAATGATTGAACTGGTCACCTACACCCCTCATCGCCTCTGTCCCTAAAAGTGCCCGAGAAAGCTCAACTATCTAACTACAGAAGCCCCGAGAGAAGACATGATTTCCCCAGGGCCACAGGCGAGAGGACGCAGTGGAATCAGCATGCCCCACGGCGGCTAACATGGCAGCCCCGCTGGGAGGGAATCCTGGTGCTGAGGAGGGGGTGGGGGGCAGGTTTAAGCCCCCAAGGTGACCCACCAACCCCTCTGCCCACTGGCCCTCCTCCAGGAGGGCAGAGCGCTCCAGGCCTCCTTCCCCCACCCCAGCAGCTCGCCAGGCTCCTGCAGCCTCCATGTTCACATCACTCAGTATTTTTAGCTGCACCACCTGGCACCTGTGGTCACTGCCTCTGGCCAGCCTGGCGGTGTCCTCTCCCCAGGACTTAAAGGGCTAGCATCTACCAGCTAGATAGTAGCCTGCAAACATAGGACACCATGCTGCCAGTGCAGGAGGCAGAGGGGCCTTCCCCTATACGGGGATCCCCAAAGTTGGAGGTGGGAGGTGGGGAGGATGAGGGAAGAGGGCAGGAACTCATGGCTGCCTGACCCCTAAGGCCTGTGTCTCTCATTCTCGGGTTTCCCAAATGCTGGCTTGCTCAAGCGGCTCACCTGACGGACTGATTAAAATCACACGTCCATCTCCTCTAAGACCTGAGGCTGCAAAGTCGCCAGGACAGTGTGTGGTTTTTAACAATCAACTCAGATGATTCTGATGTCCTGTCTCCCCATGTCATAGTCATTCATTCATTCTATCAACCATTCATTCAATAAGCATTTCGAACTCCCACAACAAATAGAGCGATGCTTTAGGGGTTCGTTGCTTTGGGGTTCAAGAAGCACTCCCCCACCTATGCTCTGGCTTTCTGAGTCTCCTAACTTGGTCTGGACTCTAAGACAGAGCAGCAGGGCTCCTGGGGAGGCCAGGCTTCCCTGACCCTGAGCACGGGGCACCCATGCCCATCCAGGTGCCCGGCGCTCTGTCACGCTGATCTGCTTGCTTGTCTGTCTCTCCCAGCAGGCGGTGACCCCGTGAGGGCTGGGCTCCAGCCCCATGGCACGCCCTGGCCTCTGTGGGTGCTCGGTCACTGATGACCGTGGCAGAAGCATCCCCTCATTTCGCAGGTGAAGAGACAAAGGCCCACAGAGGGAAACTTACAGACCAGGGTCTAACAGAGAGATGCAGGCAGCAGGCGCCCACCCCCGGCCCCAGCTCTCCGGCAGAGGGCCGGAGGGCCACCCGGGTTGGCCCTGAGCCCGCCATTCTCCCCACCCAGGGCAGTGCTGACTTAGGCAGTGACGGACCTGTGGGCGGGCTGGGTCACAGCAGAGGTGACCTTTGTCTTCCCTTTAGATTGCTGTCCATCCTAAGAGCCTGAGTCACAGGTTGGGTAATGCATTCCTGCAGATGGGGGTGGGGAGAACTGCCAGTAAGGACAATGGTCCCTAGGGCATGAACCCCGACCTCGGCACAGCGCACAAACCTTATTCCTCATGGTTAGTTACACAGAAGTCACACGTGCTCCCACAAATATGAACGTAATTTACAATGACACACTCACCCCCAAATACCCAGTCACACAAACCTTCACTCTCCCTGTCACCCCCCATGCATACACACACACACACATGGATATTTCCACTCATTAATTAATGTAACAAAGATTCAACCCTATGAGGTGTCAGTTCAGTGCCGGGTGGAGCTGGGCGTTCCTGAGGGACTTCCTGGAGGAGGAAGCATAGCAGCTGGGCTGGGATGGGCTGGGGAAGAGAAATCTGGGCAGCGTTTCACTGAGGGTGAGTACAGGAAGCAGAGCGACGTGAGGCGGGTGGGGTCAGTCAGATCACACAGGCTCCGAATGCCCGACTCAGTGCCCATTTCACCCTGTGGGAGGTGAGAACCGGGGGCGGGGGGCTCTGAGCAGGAGGCCCATGACCACATGGGAGAGGACAGAGGGTCCCTGTGAGTCCAGGACAGGGGTGACAGGGAGGCACAGGTGGGAGCTCTGAGGGTCTGGTGCAGCGAGCTGGTGATGGATGGTGAGCAGTGGGCCGAGACTCAGAAGCAGGCCTGCCAGGCCCCAGGGGCCCCAAGTCGGGGCCCTGTGTGCCAGTCCTGCCCACCCAACTGCCCACCAGGGTCACTGACCTCTGCAGTGGGATCTCTTCCAGCAGCTCCTCCTCCTCCTCCCTGTGGAAGCAGATGAAGCAGAAGGCGGGCACATCCTCTGGCCCACAGCTCAGGGGCCAGGGGGGAGGCAGCTCCAGGACAGGGCAGGGGTGGCCGGCGGCCGGCTCGGCAGCATCCTCCGTGGTCTGGGCAGGGGTCCCTGAGCCAGAGTGCTCCAGGGTCAGCAGCCTGCTGGCCTCGGGGCCCCGTGCCCGCCTGCCTGCCACCTGTGCCTTTGCACTCAGGTTGCCCGTCGCCTTGATGGGTGGAAGAGCCCGGGGCTCTGTCCGACCGCGACTCCTGCCTGACCCACGGGCCCTCCGAGTGCAGTGCTGGGCCTTGCGCGGCGGCGTCTGGATACCCGCACTCAGAGGGACTCGCTGTGGGACGAAGGTCCAGCAGGGCGCTCGCTGCCCCTCAGCTGCCCACTCTGCTGCTGCCTGTCAGAGGCGAGACTGGGAGGAGAGGCTCAGGTGTCCTGACCGTCTGTTCATCTGTCTGTCCAGGCGTCTGCTCCTCCCTGGGCAGCCAGCGCGGCAGGAGAGGTGGTTTCGCTAAGAAAGTTTGTTCTCCCGAAGTGGGTGGCACCGGCGGCCTCCGGGAGGGAGGGTCAGGACCTGCCGCTGAAGGTGGGTGAGGGCCGGGTGAGGCTGGCACAGTGCCCGCACTGTCCCCAAGAGGAGTTCTGGGCCCTGGGGTCCTGGCTGGGCTCTGCCTCTGCCTAGAGGGGAGCTCTCTCCCTCAGTCCCTGCTCCCTGCTCCCTCGGACTGGGAGCGCTCTGGCAGACCGCTGGGCTGTGGGTATTAATAGCTCCATATTCTTGCTGAGAAGCAGGGAGGTTAACTCCTTCCCTGCCAGAGCTGCTGGGGGGTGGCGAGCTGCAGGAGCAGGTGGCCACACCATGGGAGCAGCGGAAAGGGCGTGGCCTCCGTTCTGCCCCAGGCTGAACCTGGCCTGCCCCTCGGAGGGCCCTCCAAAGCCACCTCCAGCATCTGGCCACTTGAACCCTCCACCCATATTTCAGGGAGCCAGGTGAGGCTGGTGGCTCAGGGCAGCACCTCGGGGATGGGCAGGGCTCTGAGCTCCTGGGAGCATCCCGGACGCCTCCGCTCACACATCTCCCCTTCAGCTCCCTGGGTTCCCCCACCCCGCCCCTTGCTCCCTTCACAGTCAGCATCACTGCCTCCGGGTCCAGTTACGTGGCTCACTTCCCGTGGGACCTGCCCTGATGTACCGCACACAGTTCCCGTGGGACCCGGAGATGCTCTGCACACAGCCATCTGTTTCGCTGAGGAGTGTGAAGAGGGTGGGTGTGGGGGAATCCCAGCAGAATCTGTTTGCCTAAAGATGTTTCTTGAGCACCTGCTACATGCCAGGCCCCCAGCAATGAAGAGGGCAGACACCATTCCTGCCTTCGTGGGCTGGGATTCATGGTGGGAGGCCCCCGGGGCTGCAGGCATCTATCTCCATGGTGCCCTGTGCGAATTAGGAACCGGTGCTCCCTCCGGGTGGGTGCAGCCTCCCACCCCGCACCCCCAGCCTCAACCAGCTTGTAGTGTGGTTAGCAGGCCGGGTTTCAGGCCCACTCACCTCCTCTGCAATTTACAAGATGCACAGCCAGGATTGTGGGAGGTATGCGCGCCAGATCTGGCCCTACCAGGGCTCTGAGGAAGAAGGATGGGTGGGAGGAGGGTGGAAGTGGGAACGGGGGTCAGCGGAGGGGTGAGGAGGTGGGTGGGGTCAGCTGAGTTGTTTAGGCTGAGCAGATGGTACGTGGGGGCTGGCCTCCACGTCCCCGGCACTGTGACAGGGTGGGGAGGAGGGTGCCTTTTTCTAACTGGCCACTCAGAGGGGCTCCTTATTGGAATGAGTCTCTCCAAAGGGGGTGACTTTTTCTGACTTGCGCTAAAGAGTCCCCTAGGCTGGGCTGGGGTGATGACACAGGGCACTGGGTTCCAGGGTGGGCCCTGCTATAGACCTGTGTGCCTTGGGCTGGTCACTGTCCCTCCCTGGAACCACAGACCTAGAAACTTAGAGGCCAGCGAATCCAGCCCCTGTGAGCCCGGGAAGGGCAAACCCTCTGAGGCCGCACGGGGACACACCGCAGAGCAGAGTGGCCCTCCCAGCTCCTGTCAGTACTGTCTCCATGCTCCAGGGCAGCCAGGACCATGTGCCTCAGACCTGGGGTTTCTCTGGGGAAGAGGGCAGGGGGCGAGCAGAGGAGTGGTCATTAGGGGACCAGGGGGAAGGAGGGCAGGCCAGGCCGTGGCTCCCGGAGGTGGGAGAAGAGGGGTCAGGCTGGCCCAGGCCTCCAGTCACCCTTGCCTTTCCTCAGGGCCCCCCCGGGGTTGTCATTTGCGAATGTTAATTATTCACGAAGCTGCTGTTGTGCCTGGTTTAATGCACGCTGATGGCCTTCTCTAGCTAATGGGGAAAATCAATGAGTTTTAATTCTCAGTGGCTGCGAAGCTCTGTCTGTCTCCCGTTTGAGTGGCTGGGCTTGGTTTGGACTGGGAGTGGGGCTGGAGGCTCAGACCCAGTTCCCAGGAGCCTGAGACTCCACCTTTCCCTCTCCCACCCCTGACCCTCCGACTCCAGCCAGAGGAGAGATGGTAAGAGTCAGCAGGCAGCTCCAAACTCTGCCTCAAGCATCTTGGAGGGTCTAAGTCCTTAAATCTCAGCCATTCACCTCCCAGTCCCTCCCCCAAAAGAGACTGTGGCCCCTGCTGGCCCCTGCTGGCCCCTGCATCAGACCTACGGCCAGAGGTGAGCCAGCAAAAAGCAGCCCCACCGGATTGGGAGGCTGAGTCAGGCCTGCAGCTGTTGGCTCTGGTGGTTTTGGGCCTGGGTGAGTCTGCCTCTGCTCACTGCTTGGCCGGCTCAGCCCGGTCGTCCTTTGGGCTCAGGCCGGCGCAGACCTGGCTTGGGCACGGGGAGAAGCTGCCCAGGCCTCACTTTCCTGAAGAGCCTTTCATATAAAATGATATTGTTTCTACAAGAAGTTATACACTTAGTCACAGAGTCAGCCCATTTCTCTGACAGGACTGAGACCTGAGAACATTCCTGGGGCATTAAGAGCGCGTCCCAGCCCTGACCGGTTTGGCTCAGTGGATAGAGC
>PVJC01048292.1:0-12586 GCA_004026665.1 Murina feae | reverse complement strand
TTATCCATAGATGAGTGAGGACATGTGGTATTTTTCTTTCATTGACTGGCTTATTTCACTTAGTCAATGAAAGAAAAATACCACATGTCCTCTTTTACCATTTTTAACCTAATGAGTTGGCTCCCTGTCTTTCTCCAAAGGTAATCAATGAATTGTTTTTTCAATTGATTTTTGATATCATTATAAACTCCTGGTTTGAAATATAACTGAGCTTCAATCCATTATATTTTCTTGTTCTTATTGATACTGAAATGGAAAGAGCATATCATGTACCTAAAAATATAGTCTGGAATTACCAAGACTGATTATAGTAACATTACTGGATTTTAAAGAGAAACAAAAAAGTCCTTTGGACATCTAAATAGAAAAAGTTTTTTTCTGTGATATTTAAGACTTTTTCAATAGTAATCCCTTATGCCAGAATAAAATAGTGTTTTGTGTAAGATTCAAAAAAGAAAATGTGAGCTAAGAATTTAAAAATATTTATTAAATTTATTGGGATGACATTGGTTAATAAAATTTGAATGTAGCTGATTTTGTCTGACCTAAGAATTTTATATCTAGAGACACTGACTTTCAATTTATTAAGGAGACACTATAATTAACATGCAAATACTAAACAAATATTTTTTCATGAGCTTTCCCTGAGGAATATACTAGAGAATGTTCCAGAGAAAAATGTCTAGAAAGATTTTAACATTAGGAGTACTGATGAACAGAAACATATAGTTACCCTTAGAAATAAGATTAAATGAGGTTAAAAAAGAATGTATATAGTATGTAACTGCTAAAAGCTCTGATAATGTTGATAAATTACAACTTTAAAAAATGAGGGGGGAAAGAATGAGGAAATCATATACAAATATTCTTAATTGGCTTCAATAATCAGAATTGGTTATATTAGTATCATCTTTCTAAGATTGCTGTTTGTGTTTTAATATGTGATAGAACAAAGAGGAATTATGAGATGTTCTAATTCTGTCATATTTTGTGCCTTGAGGACCAAGATTCTCAGTGTGGAAGAAAGAAAATGCAGAAGTAATCCCAGTAGTATTAATCTGAAAAGGGATCATCGGTATGAACTTCTCAAGCACCTTATAAGATCTCTTTCCATTCTCCTCCAGCTCACTCCCTCCCTCCTTTCTCTCACTCTCCCTCCCTTGCTCCCTCCTCTTTCTCCACGTATCTCTATCTTACTCTGTCATCTGAAAAGGTCCATAAAACAATGTTCAGCCAAGTCAAATGAGTATCCTTAGCACCTAGGTTGTTGTCTTGAGCCATACTATTGAATTATCTATTTCTACGTTGGGACTGGAAATAAACAAGATGAATCTGGAACATCTTGTCATGATAATAACAAACAAGCATGTCAATAACAATTCAGCTATTGATGATGCTAGTTCATGTCAAAAGAACCTGGGAGCAAAATTAAGGAGGTTCCCATGGCCAAAGTTGTGGCAATATGCCCAGATTTTTTTTCAACATTTTATTAGGAAATGTTTTATACATATAGCAAAGTGTATACACCTTTCTTCCCACACCTAGAAGTTAACATTTTACTATGCTGACTTTATTGCACATCTATTCATTCCTTTATCAGTCTAATTTTGTATATATGTGTATATATATATAATGTGTGTGTGTGTGTGTGAGAGAGAGAGAGAGAGAGAGAGAGAGAGAGAGAGAGAGAGAGAGAGAAATCCCTATGGTAGTGAGATATAGATTGGTTGCCTTCCACAGGTGCCCCAATTTAGGATTGAACCTGCAATCTGGGTATGTGCCCCACTGGGAATCGAACCAATGACCTTTCAGTGTACGAGATGATGCTCCAAGCAACCGAGCCACACCAGCCAAGGCTATCTTATTTTTGGATGCATTTCAAAATAATTACTGCCATTAGTACCCTTTCTCTTATTTTAGCATAAAATAATATGTTTTTAAGCATAAGATTTATTTAGCATAAAATATAAAGCTAGATTTTTCTTATTAGTTTATTGCATTAATTTACTAGTGGATTCCCCATATAAGTGAAATCATATGGTATTTATCTTTCTCTTACTGGCTTATTTCACTTAGCATCATGTTTTCAAGGTCCATCCATGCTATTGCAAAAGGCAAGATTTCCTTCTTTTCTACAGACATGTAGTATTCCACTGTATAAATGTACCACAGCATTTTATCCATTCATCTGCTGATGGACACTTGGGCTGCTTCCAAATCTTGGCTATTGTAAATAGTGCTGTAATGAACATTGGGGTCTGTAAATATTCTTTCAAGTTTCATGTTTCCTTGGATATATTCCCAGAAGTGGAATCACTGAGTCATAAGGCAGTTCCATTTTTAACATTTTGAGGTAACACCACTGCTTTCTACAGTGGCTGCACCAGTGTGTATTCCCAGAAACAGTGCACAAAGGTTCCCTTTTCTCCACATCCTCATCAACACTTGCTTTTGATGTATTTTTATTATTTACCCCCACCTGAGGATATGTTTATATAGATTAAAAATATATACACACATATATATCAACCTAAATGTGAACAATTGGTTAATTTAAAAATATATATATGAGTACTCTAGTGGGTGCTCAGAGAGGAAGGGAGAGGGAGAGATAGAAACATCAATGAGAGAGAATCATTGATCGGCTGCCTTCTGCACGCCTCCCCTCTTCCCCCCCCCCCCCCGCCACTGGTGATTGAACTCTCAACCCATGGTTGGAATCAAACCTGGGACCCCTCAGTCCACAAGCTGACACTCTATCCACTGAGCCAAACCAGCCAGGGCTATATACATTATTTTAGGGGAGGGAAAAAGAGGGAGAGGGAGAGGGAAAGAGAGACAGAGAAAAATCAATGTAAGAGAAACATGGATTAGTTGCCTCCCATATGGGCCTTGACTGGAGATTGAACCCACACCTTTTTTGGTGTCCAGGATGGGATGATGCTCCAACCAACTGAACTACTGGGCCAGAGCTGTTGATTTATTGATGGTTTGGGGTGCTGGGGTGGGGGGTGGAGGGATTGAGCAAAAAGGCAAAAAAAGAGAAAAACTCATAGACACAGGCAACAGTGTGGTGATTGCCAGGGGGAGGAAAAGTAAGGGGAGGTGGAGGAGGATATAGGGGGGATGAATGGAGATTTGACTTGGGGTGGTGAACATACAATACAGTGTACAGATGTTGTGTTGGGGAATTGTGCACCTGAAACCTGTATAATGTTGCTGTTGTACCCAGATGTCGTGGTCCCCAAAGACTATGAGTGAGCTCCAAAACCGCTGCAAGAACATGAGAGTTTTATTATTCAAGTTAACTTGGACTTCCCGTTCGCCCACCGGCACAGTGGCGCGACAGGGCAGGAAGTGCGGGTTTCAGGCAAAACAAAGGATTTATAGGGCCGGAAGTAGTGGGTGGGGTAACATGTGTGGCCCCTGTTGATTGGTCGAGGGAAGGTCCTGGGCCGGGCATTTCCTCTGCATCCCTATTGGCAGGTCTGCACTCTCACACTGCCCTTCCGCCCTTACATTCCCCCCTTGGTTTTATGTACATGAGTCAAATCATTGACTCTTCTGGGTACTCCTTTCCCTCAAGGTCCTGAGGGGAGCATTCTGTTTATTCACCTTTCCCCCAAAATTCAAAACATGTTCCTTGCTGCATGGGGCAGAACTCCCTTCTCTGTGCCCTGCATACGAGGAAGAGGGCCTGAGGTGCCCTCCGTAGCAGGGTCTCTCACACTCCTACCAGGTACTTCCTTGTCAAGCAGATGTCTTCTAGCTTTGACAGGTCTGAGGTCGCAATGGAATCTTGGCCTCGCCCTCCAAAAGACCAGCCCCCAGCCCAGCGCTCTCCCCGAGCACCAAAGACACTTCTATATGGCCTCGGAGGTCAGCCGGGGAGGGGGCCCAGGCATTTGTGCTGGGGCTGCTTCGCAGGTGCAGGCAACCACCTGCATGAGAGTGCTGGCAAAGGCACCATTGTGCAAGACAGAGTGGACGCCGGAGGCCTCGGCTCTGCGCCTCCAACCCCATCCTTGGGGCCACGTCTGACTGCTCTCTGGGATCTCGCAGAAGCATCAGAAACACCTCCTCCAAGGTGGCATCTGCGACCTTGAAACCCACCAGACACAGGCAGAGGCAAAAGCGGCGCCGGTTCTGCTCCAGCGCCTGGAGGAGCCCCTCGAAGCTGGCTCGGTTGTCCCTGGAGAGGAAATGCCTGTGGGATGCAGGTCTTCATCAGGGCCATGGTGCAAGCTGCATCCTGCAGGCTGTCCAACTCCAGCAGGCTGAGAATCCGGCCCTGCTGCAGGACAGCCACGCAGTCGCCTCCATCTCGTCCTCTTTACTGGATGAAGATGTCCCAGAAGACAGCCTCCTTCGCTGGTCTCCGGAAAGGGCACGGGCTGGCTGGTGTTGATGCTACATCAGCAACCTGCTGCCGGGCGCCCAGGTCTGCTGTGGCGACTCGATGAATGTGAAGAGCAGTTCCAGGACAGTGAGCCTGTCCAACACGACATCCCTGCTGAGGACTTACTCTCAGCTCCTCTCTGACCGTAGCCAAGGTTGTGTGTAGGTTCCTGCCATCCGCGAGGGCGGCCCCAGAGGTGGGCACATGCAGCCCTTTCTGGGCTGCCCTCACTCTGGAGCAGTGGCACCCAGTCCTGCATCACGTTCTTTGTCGGGCACCTGCACGATCACTGTGGTGCTGCCCTGCAGCACAAGGAGGCCTTTTTCCCTGGCGTGTACCTTGAATTTGTACCTGTCCGTCTGCTTGTGGTCCAGCATAGTGTAGTCGATGGCAAACACCCCGTCACCGAGGGCACCAGCAAGTAGGCAACCTCTGTGTTCTTGCCGTTGTCGTCAGTGGCCAGCACGGTGGCCATCCTGGAGACTTCCACCACCGTCTGGTCTGCCACCACCGTGCAGGTGACCATGCCGTTCTCCTGGTTCTTGGTGGGGCTGCTCACGGTTGCGGGCCATGACGGTGAAGTGCAGCTGGCTCACTTCCTTGTGGTCAGGACGCTGAGCCAGCCCGACGCCTCGTCCAGGCACTGCAGCCGCCACACCAATTTGGTGGTGGCGCCGCCCGTTGACCCCCACGTCCTAGTCAGGATGGGGGTGCCCAGGGTGTTGTCCTCCACTAGGTCGGCCTCGTACATGCTCTTCTTGAAGCAGGGGCTGTTGTCGGGTCACCGCTGTGCACTCACAGGGTCAGCTCCTATGAGTCGCTCTGCTCGTGGTCCAGCGCTTTCTTTACGATGAGTTGCCACTGCTTCTCGCCGTCCAGGGTGTCGGCCGCCTGTCTTGAACATGCTGCTGCCTCTGCTGCCTCCGTCCAGGCACCCGCAGTTTGCACCGTTCCTGCCTCCCCAGGGTAGGGGGCGCTGCATGCAGCCTTGGAGCGCCAACTCTCGCCACCGCCGCCACTGCCATCCCTGGGCTTCTGGACTTCCCTCTGGGGAGGCTGCAAAGCCTGAAAGAACTTGAGTAGAATTAGTTCCTTTAATCTGTAGAGGCCCCTCTGGTTTCCAGGGCAGTCTTCCAGGCTGCTTCATCTGCAGCCCAGTTGCCCTTTGCCTCTGTGAAGTTTCCATACCCTGCAACAGCTCTCTGTCCCAGTCTGAGCTGTGTTGCCTGGGTCCCACTCTGAGCTGGGCATGGGAAAAACAGGAGAACCTATGCCCCTATGGCCTCCATGCCCAGCAACCACCTTGGGATCCCCTCGCCTGCTGGTGGGGGCCCCAACATTGATTGGACTCCTGATGCATTCAATATCCAATACTCTAGCGGGATATAACAGGGTCACATCTCTCTGGAGCCCTGTCTGATGCTTTACAAATACAAAAGTGCGTTTTCTAAAATAGGTAACAGACTGCTCCAGATTTTACCTTGATAAGCACTGGGGCGTGGTTCTTAGCCAGGCCCCGAGGACAGCGAGAATTCTTTACTATGAGACACTGTTGTAGAAATGACACTGACTTTAAAATCTCTACTCTTCCTTCCCCCGGCACTGCCAGGGACAGGGCCATCCGGGAGGTTGCTCCACCCAGTGAAGCTGTGCTGAGCCATTTGGCAGTTCCCATGGCAGATCAGCGACCAGGCCTCTCCCAAGTGTCCTTGGTTTAGGGAAGACAAAATTTCTGCTCAGTTTCCCTATTCTGCTTGTCCTAGCTTACTGTCCCATTATCCATTAAACTTTTAACATTTTTCTTTATACACCAAAACCACACTTTTCATACTTTTCAGTCAGTTAGAACTCTTAGGCTTAATTGTTCCTATAGTTGAGGTTTGTGCCACCCCTGACCTGGGCATGGTCACTCGGGCCTGCAAGACAGTATACAATCATCTCTCAATAGACACAAAAACCTGATGGTATTCTTTGCCCAGTTGGGCACCTGTCCTTTTGACAACTGAATTCAAATCTGTAAGAAAATTAAGATTACTATACTTACACTGTGGCCGCTTCTGACAGCTAAATCTTCTGCTACTACACATGACACATGGTAAGGCTATTGACTAAAGTCTATTCTTGATTTTCCCACATAAGGCAAAATTGTCCTTGTCTCTCTGGAGCCGTCCAGTTAAGATACAGGTATCATTTAAGGTTTTCTGCAAGCCATTGTCGGGGCTGTGCATTGTGGTTGTTCTTCTTTCTAGCCACAAACACAGTTTGTCCAATTTTCTTAAAAACTATTCTGGCACAGGACTAGATTGGCTGTGATCAATTAGTTGTAAGACACCACTGCACTCAGACCAGCCAAATTTAGTAATTTCCCATTTACTAGCTTAGCTTTTTATTTTTAACCTTAATTCCCACTGTCTTTACTTTTATTCTTTCTATCATATGTCCAGCAACTTGTATAAAATTTTTCACTTTTAGAAACCTTAAACAGCCAGCATTTCTTAGATTAGCAACACATTCATACCCAAACAGAAATTTACTAGGTAAACAACATTAAGCAAGCAACAAAGATGCATATTTAAACAACAAAGACAGATAACATTTCCCATTAAAACCTTGGTGCATACATTTATCAACACACTTTTAAGTATACTTTTACTTTCAAGAAAATATACATTCAGCAAAGTATAATAAAGCTTCTGTAATAAAAACTAAAAGCAGGCAAATTAGAAATATCCCATTTTAGTTCAGCAAGCAACATTTCCTTTTGTGATTGTCTAATTCAGAGGGAGGGGGCGTCATTTTTAAGATGGCGGCCTTCATGATGACCACGTGTAATGCCCCGGGCCATTCAGCCACCCGAACAAACCTGAACAAACCCCTTTAACTTGCTTATATTACATGACTTAACGAGCCAAAGCTCAGACAATATACATCACATTTTAAACCTTTATACCGTGAATCTAGATCAAGACTTTTATCTTTCGAGAAGCAATTTTTGCTGGAAATCTGGGGAATTTAAAATGCAAATTAAGCACATTCCTGTCTGAGCCTTCAGCTGGATTTCTATGACCTAGGCCTGAGGCACACCTCTAGCCATTTTCTGGCAATTAATCAGCCCTTTGTTAGTAAAGCTCACCAGATTTTACAGAGAACCTGACTCAAGGCAGTAAGGTTTGAGCAATTCCAAAACTTAGCTATTACTACGTTGTAGGGAGGGACCCGGTTGAAAGGAACAAACAGAGAAACACTTTTAACCGGGGAGTACTACATTTACATAAAAACAGCGGAGTTTCAGAAAACCATTCAGTAAACCATTCAGTAGCCTCCTTTTTGGAGGTTGTGACCTGTGGGGAGAAAAAACAGCTGCTGGCACCCTGCCATAGCAAACAGAGCGGTTAACTCTCTCAATAGAGCTGAGCAGAATAAAATAGTACCTAATTCTCCAGAACAGAATAAAACACAGAAACACAGAAACAGACAACCTTCCAACTCCGTCTTATTTCAGACTCTAACGAGGCAAACCCTTCTCTCCGATCTGAAATCCTAGAGGGGAATTTCCATCCCTCCGATCTTAATTCGTGGAGAGGCACATCCCATCTCTCCAAATTCGTGGAAGGCCACTTCCGATCCCTCCTGGGAAGTGTGAGACGTCTCCCAGCTTCCTGCCTGTAACTTATTCGGCAAAGTCTCACCTAAGTACTTTCAGGCTTAACCATTCCAGAAATGAGCTCACACAAAAAGACGGACAAGACATACAAGACTCATACCGCGGTCAATCAGGCTCTCCGGTTCGGGGGTCCCTCGGAGGTCTTGGGGATCCCGGACGAGCCCCCAAATGTTGTACCCAGATGTCGTGGTCCCCAAAGACTACGAGTGAGCTCCAAAACCGCTGCAAGAACATGAGAGCTTTATTATTCAAGTTAACTTGGACTTCCCGCTCACCCACCGGCACAGTGGCGCGACAGGGCAGGAAGTGTGGGTTTCAGGCAAAACAAAGGATTTATAGGGCCGGAAGTAGTAGGTGGGGTAACGTGTGTTGCCCCTGTTGATTGGTTGAGGGAAGGTCCTGGGCCGGGCATTTCCTCTGCATCCCTATTGGCAGGTCTGCACTCTCGCACCGCCCTTCCGCCCTTCCATTGCTAACCAGTGTCACCACAATAAATTCAATAAGAAGTAAAAAAAAAAGTAAAACTGGAAATAAAACACAAAGGTGACCCTGGCACAGGCTGAAAGCACTAAGGTGTAACTGGGGAAGTGAAGAGGAAATCTAACAAACTTCCAGGGATAAGATAAATGAATCTTAGGCATGTAATGTACAGCATCATGCCTACAGCTAATGCTGCTTGCTGTCTGACAACAGAGAGTAAATCCTAAATGTTCCCATCACAAGGAGAAAAAATTTTTCAGTTTTCTTTTCCCCCATTTTATTGTACTTATATGGGAAGATGGCTGTTAGCTGAACCTGCCGTGGTAATGCTTTCACAATACATGTAAATCAAATCATCATGCTGTATGCCTTAAACTTATACAGTGGCGTATGTCACTCATTTTTCAATAAAAGTGAGAAAAATCATGTTGTATTCCTTTAAAAAAGGAGGGATAAAGGGCAACTGGAAACACATTGTTAACCTTGACAGTTTTGCCTGGGGCCCTTCCTCGGTGCCCCAAGCTCAGCCATTCATCTTCCTACACACATTTCCCCCTTTGTTTGCCTGCATTGCTATTAGATCCTTTGAATAAATGAGAAGAAAATTCACAATATTCCATTCTTTCCTAGGACAGAGTAGCTGCTTTTATGCTAGGCTCTGAGCTTTTAACAAAGAAAGGAAAATAATCAGCAAGTTATTCCCTGAGATTTATGTTCATTTAGATATGCTGACCTTGCTTGCTTTGTCTTCCCTGTCCCAGACACTGAGCCACTGGGAGCTTCCTCCCCACTGTGTGTGTAGCTTTTCCACCCGAGGAACTGGGCGTGCTGCTGCCCTGCCTGGGAAGCCCACTCTGTCAGGATCGCCTCTGGCTGCCTGACTCCCCTGCAAAGTGTGTACATTTCTACAGATCTGTGTGCGTGTCAGTCATATACATTATGATACACACGCACACACACGCATACGTATACATGTTTTTACAGTGTTTCTCTCTCTATTCTCCCACATTTCATATAACACACACACTTATACACACACACACACACACACACTAACCCTATGAATCAATCATCCGTCTACCCACGCATTTCCACAGCAGCCACAGCTGAAGGGAGAGAGCAGCAATTGTGCCCTATATATCGCCTTACAGATGCAGGTTCTTGCAGGTTTTTGTTGCTTTGATGAAGAATCTGGGATGATGCCTTCTCAATAACTCAGTGAAAACCCAGGAAGAATGCTGAGATACTACCTTACTTCCTGTAGAAATAACTACAATTTAGGGGAAAAAATGAGAGTTCCACTTTAAAGGGACATCGAAAATGTGTAAGGCTAACCTGTGCTGTGATCTGTGGGCCTGCTTGTGTACCTCAGTCACGACTGAAACCTTTAATTCAGGGGTTGGTACCTGTTTTGAGAACACAGCAGCCTGATTTACTTTTAAAATGGAATATCCTGCCTGGCAGGTGTGGCTCAGAGGCTGAGCTTAGATCTACGAACTAGGAGGTCACGGTTCGATTCCCAGTCATGGCACACACCTGGGTTGCAGGATCAATCCCTAGAGGCAGCTGATCAATGATTCTCTCTCATCATTGATGTTTCTCTTTCTCTCTCCCTTCCACTCTGAAATCAATGAAATAAATATATATAATTGAATATCCTCATTATTAAAGATGATAATATTTATCCCAACTAGAATCTATGGAATTACTATTACATGAGTCTTAGACTTTACTATCATTGATATTTGCTCATGGGGTACAGGATAAAATGACTTACCCATTGTAATGCAAGCATTTCAGCCACAATCATTCCACAGATAAATTGTAAGACAGTAATAAATTATATTAAATCACTTTAATTCCATGGCTGATTTTCAAAAAACAGCAGTTAAACGATTTCCAATTTTTCCATTTTCATTTACTTCATAAAATTACTTTCATAAAGATCATTTCTTTTTTATTTAAAATTTAAGACTAATATTTGATTCATCAATCAAATGTTACTATCCTGGCTTTCTGCCAATGGGGATTTGTATGGTGGCAATTAGTTCCTCTAAGCGTAAAACCCTTTGGTCAATTTTTGTGGATGTAAATGTATCAATAATATATAATTCTTTGATAATTTTACTTAAATTTTAACATTTACGTTTTAACAGTTAACAAATTTATTTTGTGTTTTTGTTCACCCTGAATTAGGTATGAGAATGACTTGTACATAAGCGTATATTAGCTAATCTTGGAAAAAATTGGGACCAATTTTGTAATAGAATGGGAGAGAAACAGAGATACAGGCAAGACTAGGAGAGGGAGAAGGGAGGGAAGGGAGAAGAGAAGGGGCATTCAGGGCGGAGGGAGAGACAAAGGTGTGAGAGAAGTTATTTTGGTGTATGGAATGCTAAGCAATGAATACGAGTGTGGTATGTGTACAGAGTGCAGTGTTCAAATATCCCTGGGAGTAAGTGAAGTAAGTGTTTTTATGTGTTTTACCTCTGGATGCAAACCATTTTTTGTAAAGGTCATCTTTGGAGCTGCTTTATTCACAGAAGTTTAGAACCAGGGAAGGGGTAACTGGGCTTGCCCATCTTGGTTTAGGAGCAAATGTACTTCTGTGACATAGAATACTTTTCTATTCTTGAGAAACACAAAAATATTGCATAGTGCATAATAAAGAATTCAGAAAAAAAGTGAACACATTGTTTAAAAACCATTGCAAATAATTCTTAATTTTTTATTAATTTTAGAGAGGGGGAGGGAGAGAGATGGGGAGAGAGAAAGAGAGACGAAATGATGTATATGAAAAAGAAACATTGGTGAGTTGCCTCCTGCACGAGCCCCAACCAGCGGATCAAACCCCCAACCTAGGTATGTGCCCTGACCGGGAATCAAACCAGCCATCTTTTAGCATGCAGAAGATGCTCCCACCAACTGAGCCACTCCAGCCAGGACAAATCTTCATTTGAAGTTGCTTATCATTCTTACTTTTTGAGATGGAGGATAGAAGAAGCATGCCTTTAAGGTCCAAAGCATATCTCCTAGGCAGTGCACCTTCAAATGACCCTACACTGGGCCCAGCTGCATTTTTGCTAGAAAGTCATTTTACTGGCAGGGTGTATGGAAGAAGTCACTCCTTAGTCGGGACCTGTGGCAAGTGGTCTGTCCTCTCTGGACCCCAGCTTCCTCATGTGTGCAACAGAGAGCTGAACTTGAAAGTTTTTCTAGCTGGTATTACAGGTTTACTGTCTTTGGGGTGTTTATGCATGTCCCTTTGGACATTCTGTGAATGATGAGAGAGCAGTATCCACACAGCTCTGCCTTTCTACATATCCTCTGATGACTGGAACACTTTCATTACTGAGCAGCTGCCATCCCTTCCTCCAGTATCGACCCAGCTTATGGGAGGTCAGGGGCAGAGGCTCGGCTCAGGCTGACCCCCAGTTAATGGGATCTGAGCATAATCACATCAGCACAGTTGGGAGTTTTGAAAATTACATTAGCTCATCCAACAAAAGTGAATCTGCCAATAATTCATGTGATGGATTTGCAATTAGAATAAAGAGGTCTTTTTTTCTTCTTTGTCTTTTCGGTAAAGGAACAAAAAGAAAAACCACCCATGAAATTAAAATTTCAAACAGCTTACCAATTATGTTTAAGTAGAATTTCATCCTCAAGCTATTGATTTGGTCTCTTAAGTAAAGGATATTTTAGGGAATGATATTTCTTGGTCATTTTTTCATAATCTACTAAGAGTTCTTGGTAACAATCACAGATAAGTTTGAATAGTTTATTACAAACTAGAGGCCTGATGCACAAAATTCACACAAGAGGCTCGGCCCTTGCAGCCCTGGCTTCATCTGGAAGGTTGTCCTTAGCATATTATGATTTTATTATTATAGATAGTTGTCTGAGGTAACATTTCAGGAATGCTGGTTTCACTTAAAAATTTCAAAGGAATATTTGCTTGCTAGATTTTTATAAATACAATTTATAAAAGTACAGTAATCAAGAATAGGAAGTACTATTGGAACCTAGATTTGAGAGCATTT
>PVJC01048291.1:0-12522 GCA_004026665.1 Murina feae | reverse complement strand
AGCTAACTATTCCTTGAATGTTTCATGCTTATCAAGTAGGTTGAGCTATTGAGTTTTAATTATATAAAATAAAAACCATATATCCCCAGCGCCAACTCCCTCACCAAAACTCTTGCTTGTTTTCTGTGTTTACTTGTCACACTTTTGGGAGGCAGGTAGGGCAGATTCTAAGGGTTAAGATAGTTTCTAAAGTCAGCTTGTGGATAGATACCTGACATAGCGTTAAGATCCAGGGATCCTGGCCCCCAATCTTTCTACACCAAACTAATTCTCTAGGTTTTATTAAAAAACATTAAACACAACAGCTGTATTGATCTTGGGATTTAAAGATAAAAGAATAGAGGAGAAAGTTGATGAATTCTCCATTCTCTGGTGAAATATTCAGAGCAGTTAAGTTCTCAAGTTTCCTCCTAAATCCTTTGGAGGTAGCAAAGGGTAGGGATTGGGGGCAGCTCTCCTGACTGCATGGTTTGGAAATACTTATAATTCTAGGTTCAGCATCCACTAAGTTATAACTCAATTCACATGAAGGAAAGTTTTATTACATTCTTGTTTCAGATGGGAATATGGGTTTTTAAAGGACAGATAAAGGTTGATATGGGCCTGTTTTCTTTTTCAATAGAGTTTTATGATATTTTGACAGAAATAGGGGGGAAATGATTGAAGAAAGACGGTTGACATTCCCTTTGCCGATTCTGTAGAATTCACCGCCGAAGTCTGAAGGCAGCATTGCTGTAGTAGCTAGCCGCTAGGGCATTCCTTGAAGGAATCACAGTGCAATATGTCCAGTTCATCTTCAAACAGAGTTCTTACCTGGAGAAAAGAATGCATCACAGATGCAAAGGAGCTTCAAGTCGAAGTTGGATACTTTTTTATTTTGCAAATATCCAGAATTTCAGAAGAAACAGAAATGATATGCACACACACACACACTCACACACAGTTTTTTTTTTATTATTCATTAAATAAACCTCCGTGCATTAGTGCCTAAATTGTTTTGTGATTGAGAAATTAATTATGCTTTTAACAGTGAAAATCTAAGTTGCATCCAGTAGATATAGACTGAAACTTGGAAGCAACTGTTTTTCTGTCTGAGTCTCTGTTTGTCCATTTGCAGAATGAAGATGCTATGGTGTGACTTCTGAAGGCATAGGCCACCCGGGTGCGAATTGCTTTCAGGGCGGTTATCAGGCTCATACTTGTGCTGTGGTCCGAATGCTTGCTTCCTCTCAGAATCATCTGTTGAAACTTAACCGCCAGGGATGGTATTGAGAGGTGGCCATTGGGTATGTGATTAGGTTATGAGGGTAGAGCCCTTGTAAATGAGATGAGTGCCTTATAAAAGTAAGGGAGGAAGCTCCCTTGCTCCTTCTATTTTGTGAAGATACAGTAAAAAAGAGGGCTGTGTGGGCTCCCAACAGACATTGACTATGCTGATGCCTCGATCCTGGACTTTCTAACCTCCGAACTGCGAGAAATAAATGTCTGTTGTTAACAGCGCCCCAGTCTGTGATATTTTGTTAGAGTCCTAACAAACTAAGATAGTTTGTGATTGACAACAGTCGGCAGAGATAGCTTTCATGTGTTCAGCAAATATGAGAACCACAAATGTGCTAGAGCGGGGTGATACCCCTGTGTAGTGTGGCATGGCCCTTGGGTCTGGATTTCCCACAGTGTGGGTCTTGGGCAGCGAGGGAGGACACTAACCATTGGTCACGGATCCTGGCCTCTTCCCTGGGCAGCCACCTGTGCTTCCCCGTAAGGAGTGGAGGCCCTGCCTGCTCCCCCCTGGGTAGCAGGAGGTCTGGAGAGACCTGGGAAGCGGGGGGCCTGCACCCACGACTCTGGTGCCCACTCTGCACTTCAAAAACAGGCAGCATATTTTCAGAATTTCTCAATTTGTTTTTTTTTTAAAGCTTTGGCTGCAATATATTTTTGTTTGCATTTGAGCGCTGTGTGCTGCTGTTATGTTGTATTCATTCCAGCACTAAAATAAGTCATGTCTTTCATAATATTTAGTTAAATAAACAATTCATTAAAGTTACCATTCAAACATGGGCAGTACACACAGGAAAGGAGCAAGAAGCCCTTGGGGTGACCTTCAGGCTGGTGCGGAGCTCCTTCCGGACGCAGTGACCTCAGGAGCAGTGCTGTCCCTGACCGTGGTCTCCTTTGAGGTGGGACCCCATCAGGGAGACACACGCACGCGTGTAGCCCTCGCCCTTCTTCCTTTGGTTTTCCCTGGCCACCCTGCGCACTGCACCCGAGAAGCGGATCCCTCCGTCCCACCGTGTGCCTGGGTCTGCATGGCGACCTACGCGAACGTGCCAGGACATCATTTAAACAGCTCCAATTTTCAACTTATGCAGCAGCAATTTTTAAGACGTAAGACACGTGGGAAAAACTTTTCCCTAATTTTGAATCTCGGGGCAGGTTCTCAGGTTTTTTGGTGGGTTTGGTCATAGCATTCATAGATGCGGAGGGAGTTGGAAGCATTTCCTTAAGTCTCATGGGCCTATCTTGGTCTCACTCATAGTTTCATGATTTTTTCCTTGCTTGTATTTTTCCCCCAATGGACTGTGACATCCTGCAGGCCGAGGCCCAGTCTCAGACATATTGGACCCTTCGGTATAAATGTATCAAAATATGTATGAGACTTTTTCTTTCATTCATTTTCTCTCTTTTTTTCAATTTCATTGATTGCTGCTCTTTACTATTTTCTTCCATCTGTTTGCTTTGTGTGTATTTAGATCTTCTTTTTCTATATTCTTAAGGTAAGAATTTAGATGATTGATTTTGACTTTTCTTTATAAAAAAGACTTGCATTTAATGCTGCAAGTTTTCTTCTTAGCTCTGCTGTAGTTACATTGCACAAAGTTTCCTATTCTGTGTGTTTATTTTATTCAATGTCCCTTTTAAAATTTTTCTTTCGACCCGTGGATTATTTAAAAGCATACTGTTTAGTTTTCAAATATTTGGAGATTTGTCTGTTATGGTTCAATGATTGACTTTTCATTTAAAGTCACCACTGGGGTTGGTGATGCCACTCTGTATGATTTTTATTCTTTCAAAATTGTTTTTGGTTTGTTTTGTGGCCTAGGATATGAACTATATTGGTATACATTTTGTGAGTGCTTGAAAATAATGTGTAGTCTGCTGTTTTGTGGTGGTGTGCTCTATAAACGTCAATCAAATCCTGTTGGTTTATGGTGCTGTTGAGTCCTTCATTATCCTTGCTGATTTTCTGTCTAGTTGTTCTATCTCTTGTGAAAGGACTGTTAAAGTCTCCAACCACAATCCTGTATCTGTTCCTTTTTAGTTCTACCACATTTTACTTTACATTTTGCTCTGAGGTTTGTTACATACACATTAAAGTTTTCTCGATTGACACTTTTAGCCTAATACAATATTACCCTCTTTTCTCTGTTTGTTTTCTTTGCTCAAAAATGTATTTCATCTGATATTAATAAAGTCACATTTGCTTTCTTTTGAGGAAAGTTTACATAATATATCTTTCCCACCCTTTTTCTTCCAACATGCCTGTGTCATTACAGTTAAAGTGAGTTTCTTATAGATAGCATATAAATGGGCAGTATTTTTTTTAATACACTCTGCCCATCGTGAACTAGAATGGCAAAGACTAAATAATGACCTGAAAATGTTCAAAATATACTGTTAAATTGAAAAAGGCAGTACAAAACTATGTTTGGAATGATCCCATTAAAAATATTGGAAATGGTATATATTTGAATCTTAGCTCTACTAAGTATCTACTGTGTAACTTTTTGGCCAATTCACTTTTCTCATCTGTAAAATGGAGATCACTATCTTATAAAATTAACTTCATAAGGTTTTTTTTGTATAGAATTAATTACAATAGTTAGAATTACGTAGGTATAACATTTCAAGGCATTTATTTCTTTTGTGCTTACTTTTTTCTAAAATTTTTGCAAACAATATTAATAAGAAATGGTTTTGTAAGTAAAAACATACATATACACATCAAAATTTGAGATGAATATTGATAAATGTTATAAAATTGTGCATGGATGTGTGTATGCATGCACGTTGGAAAAATGGGAGAGAACCCAAAAGTTGGCTCAGTAGCCCTTGTCATGCATCTCTAGCCTCTTCTATTTTTTTGTTTTGTTTTTGCTCCTTCTGTTCATTAGATGAATGTTTGTTCATAGTTATACGAGTGAATATACAGAGTGTATGCATATAATCTTCTTTTTCACAAAAGATTATACATTTTTACTGTTGTTGCAAATTATACATGTGATTTATGAAGTTTATGAAACATTTATAGCACAAATCACATAGACATGCTTCCATTATTGTAATATTTGGATCTTTTCAATTTAAGCAACTATAACTATCTTATCCATTTTAGCTTTTTTAAATTTTATTTTGCATCTATACGAATAATAGAGGAAGATGCAAATTGTCCAGGAAACCATCACATAACAACCAATCAGGACAGTAGCAGGGCTGTGGTGGAGAGCTCTCAGCATGCCTGTGCTGGGGGTCTGAAGGGCACAGAGAGGAAGGGAGAGCAGATAGGCAGTTAGGGGGATCAGGCCAGGAGGGGAGGGCAGTTAGGGTCATCAGGCAGGAAGGCAGGTGAGTGGTTAGGAACCAGTGGCTCTAGATTGTTAGAGGGATCCTGGATTGAAGAGGGTGCAGGCCGGGCTGAGGGACCTCCCCGCCCCCCATGCATGAATTTCATGCACTGGGCCTCTAGTCATTACATACTTGAGATTATTGGCCTAACTATAAGACTTAAAAAAACCTGTAAAATTTATGGCCAAAATTCTCTTCAGAAGTCTCTGTCAATTTATACTGCCTCCAGAAAAAGTAAGAATACTTATTTTGCCACATCCTCTGAAAGCATTGAACATTTTTTAAATATTTTGATAAAATTAGGTGGAAATTGGTGACTTGTTACTAGTTTTGTATGTTGCTTCTTCTGAGATAGAACTTTCCCACTGCACATAGGTTCACAGGTTGTATTTTCTCTTTTGTGCACCTCCTGCTAACAGCCACTTATCTTAATGTTTTCCTCATGGATTGGCATTCTCTGTTTAACACAGGTATTTACCCTTGTTATATTTCCTGCAAACATTTTTTTTCAATCTGCTGTTTGTCTTTATATGTTAGTTGCTTTTTATACACTGAAGTTTTAACTTTTTAAAAAATATATATTTTATTGATTTTTTACAGAGAGGAGGGAGAGGGATAGAGAATTAGAAACATCAATGAGAGAGAAACATTGATCAGCTGCCTCCCACACATTCCCCACTGGGGATGTGCCCACAACCAAGGTACATGTCCTTGACCAGAATTGAACCTGGGACCCTTGAGTATGCAGGCCGATGCTCTATCCACTGAGCCAAACTGGTTAGGGCTAAATTTTTTTTATTGTCAAATTCTTTAATATTCTTCTTGTGTGACTGCTAGGTTTAGAAAATAATTGTTTTATGAAAAACTAGAGGCCTGGTGCATGAATTTGTGCACCAGTGGGGTCCCTCAGCCTGGCCTGCGAGATTGGGCCAATGCCGGCTCTCCAACATCCCACGAGGGATTCCGTATTGCAAGGGGGGTTACACCAGGCTGAGGGACACCACTGGTGTATAATCATCAGGGCTGGGGAGGGATGCAGGAGGTTGGCCAGCTGGGGAGGGACCATGGAAGGGCTCAGTCTTGATCAGCCGGACCCCACTAGCAAGTTAACCTACTGGTGGGAGCTCTGCCCCCTTGTGGTCAGTGCACATCATAGCAAGTGGTTGAGTGGCCTTAGCATATCATTAGCATATTATGCTTTAATTGGTTGTACAGCTGATGGGTCAACCGGACACTTGGCATATTAGGCTTTTATTATATGAAATATGTATGTCACTCTGTCTTCTCCCAGCTTTTTAGTGATTTCTTTTTCCAGGACAATATTTAACTCTTTAATCTATTTGAAATTTATCTCAATAAATTGTGCAGCATTTTTTAATAATTTATCTCGATAAATTGTGAAGCATCTTTTAATTGTGAGCATCTTTTAATAATGATAATAATAATAATCTTATCTAATAAAAGCGTAATATTGAAATTGACCATTTCTTCAGGATGCCTAAGCCACGCCCATCAGCCAATCAGAGCGGCTGTACGCAAATTAACCCAGCCAAGATGGAAGCCAGCACTCACGGCGCTGAGTAAACAGGCAGCTTCCGTTGCAGCAGGAGTAAAACTATTTGCTGGCCGCTGGGTTTCTACCAGCTTCAGGCAACAACATATTTGCAACATTGTCTCAATTATAGAAGCCTCGCAGTTGAAGCAGACAAGAGGCTTTGTTACCTGCCTAGGCTCGGCTTAAAGGAACAGTGTATCAATTATAGAAGATAATTAAACCCCAGAACCTGCTTCCAGCCAGCCTTGCTGGGACATTGGGTCAATGGGAGCTGTGGGCAGCCTGAAAGCCTGAAAACGCTCCTCAGCCTATCACCCAGGCTGGCCACACCCCAATGGGGTGAGGGACCCCCCACTGGGGGGCTTGGCCAGCCTGCAAACAGCCATCAGCCCCTCACCCAGGCTGGCCAGGCATGCCAGCAGGTGGACATCCCCAGAGGGGTCCCAGACTGCGAGAGGGCACAAGCCAGGCTGAGGGACCTCCCGAGTGCAAAAATTTTTGTGCACCAGGCCCCTAGTAATATAATAAAAGCCCAATGAGAACATGATGTTAAAAGAATGAAAAAGTGTCTGCCAGCCCTGGTCTTCCCTGGAATGCTATTCTGATTTTATTCTAGATTTACTGGCCCAAGTCAGAGGACAATGCCTCGCATGACAAAAGGAAGACCGTTCAGGTGATGAGAAATGGCTTAGAGACCACGAGACTGAATGATGGTTGTTTAAAGACGTTTGGATACTTACCAACAGGTTGTGTAGCAAGTAGTTAAGGACTCAAGTTCTGAGGACAAAAAGACCTGGACTTCTGTCCCTATTCTGCCACTTATGGGTTATGTGCTTTAGAGAAAGATGCAGAGCAATGTTAAGCCTTGATTTCTTCATCTGTTAAATGGGAATAATAACAGTGCACACCTCGCAGTTATGGCATTACGCAGATTAATGAGAAAATGCAGGCAGGCTCTCAGCAAGGTGATTGGGTCAGAAAAGCTACTTGGTAGATGTGTGTGAACCATTAATGAACCATTAATTTTGGTTCATTCTGTTTTGTACAAGCCCGTGAGAACGAAGAACGACCCATTTCTGCCTCTATGAGATTCTGGGTTGTTTCAGGAGTTCATGGCTCCCTTGTCATGCAACATTTTTGGGCCACAAACAGCTGGGCTAGGGCTGATGCTGCCGGTGAGTGGCTCTGCGATTTTCAGGATTCTTCCATGTCATCATGCTGTGAGGCTGCCCTGGCAGGTGCCTTGAGGAGCCCTGTGGTAGACTTGCTTCTTCCTGCTCCTGCACTCCCCTGTTAGCTCAAGATATAAATGAAACTGAGGCTTAGACCAGCCAGTGCAGAGTCCAGTATTGAATGCCAATTAGCTTGTCAACACTGCAGGGAAGTTTGAAGGAGGAAGGTATGATGCAACCTCTACTTTGGGAGAAAGGTGCAAAGCAGATTGCCTGGGAGGTTTGAGGCAGAGGGATGCAAAGGAAGTTATCCGATTGGTACAGTGGGAAGCCTGGAAGACTGAGGGGGCAAGAGAAGACAGGGCAGAGGTGGGGACTGGGGTCAGGTGTCAGACTAGTGAAGAGGAGACCTGATGGGGTTTGACCCCGTTTGCCTGGGGACAGGTGTGTGTGTGTGTGTGTCCTGAAAGAGAAACAAAGCCAGACCCTAGTTACAGTGGGGAAACGGATTTTACTCAGGAACTGCTGCTGATAGCAGGGAAAGAGCTGAGCTCCATTCCGATTTGAGTAGAGGGGCTGCATGTTTTAAAGAAAGAACAAGAGTGTAGGAAGGGAAGAGAGCCGGGCTCAGGTAGGGAAGGGAGCAGAGTTCAGGTAGAGCTGGGGAAGTGAGTAGTTAAAAAAGAAAAACACGGAGAAGAAGGTTGGTCACTGTAAGTGTGATATACTCTCCCCTCTATCTCTACCCCCTCCACTTAGAGACTGGGGGCAGGGGCCCTGTCCTTCCTGATCCTTACATTTCAAGGGACTGCTTTTCAAGTCCTTGAGGAAGGCCCTCCTGGATTGTAGCATGTATCTGAAAGGGGTAGAGGAAAGATACAATGGTAAATTGTTCTATTTTATTATTTTAGTAAATGGTCTAAGAAAGGGGAGGTCAGGGCCAACGGTCAGGCGTTAACTAGAAAGAACAAAATATAAATTGTTGTGACAACCTTGAGCTTTTTCAGACGATAACTGGGGGAGGAGAGGAGGGGGTGCAGGGCCCAGGCACCTTGGGCAGGTGGCCTTAGGCTGCAGAAAGCCATGCTGGGGCTGGTCAAGACTCTGAGTGCAGAGTCTGGGCAGAGTCACTATGTGGCAAGGAGCCCTGGGCCTCTGCACAGGGCACTGGGCAGTACCGTGGGGGAAAAGTTGGGGAATGCTGGGTACTACCTTGTCTATGGTTCCTATATGGGAAAAACATCACTTCCCTCATGATGACCAAAAAGGACTTGAACAATTGAAACGATTACTTTTAATACTGAAAATTACAATTGGAGAGCTTGGAACTCCTTGCGTTGTGAATTTGGGCAGCAGCATAAACAAACATCCAGGTCCTTCAATGGATGCTCGGCAGGCAGATGGCCAGCCTCCCATGTCACTCATTCCTTTGGTGAAGTAATTACAACTGACTGAATCATGCTTGTTTTCTTGTTTTTTTGTTTTTTTTTTGTTTGTTTGTTTTTAAAGACTTGTTTTCTCAGTTAAGGCATTGCAACCTAAAATCCATTGTCAATACATCAAAACACATTAAAAAGAATGTGTATGCTCAGAGAGTGACCATCATTATTTTAAAAATGTTAAAAGCTGTTTCTGGTTTTAGTATACTAAACCTAAAGGTTGAGTTTGATATTTTCCATGACTTTTCTGTCCTGCACCCACGGGATTTGTCACTTGGAAAACAGTCAGCGCTTTGACTGAGGCTGTGACTTCTCATGCTATAGGCCTGATGGAAATAGTCAAATATGCCTAGTGTTTGAGCCTTAGTGCTTAATTAACATAAAACACCTTCTGAATTCGAATGCAATCGTTAGTTGGAGTTTTGATTTCACTTACTTTGCTCTCCCCAGGGGGCCAATTGCTGAAAGGTTTTTGAGAGCAATACTGAAGGAACACTCTTTTTCTAGAATGCCTTCCTTCATCTTTTCCAAGTGCTTTTCATGATCTCATTTGATCTTCACAACAAAGGGGAGAAGTTGTTGGAGCAAGGGCAAGTCTGCCAAGTCTGCCACAGGCTGAGGAGTGTTGGGTGCCTGCTAACCCGAGTGCCTACCACATCATACCCACCACAGCCGCAGTCAGGGGGCAGGCTTTGTGCAGACTACAGCAAAAATGGAGTAACCAGTTCAAGTTCATAGTGACCCTTTACACATCAGCCCAGAGCTGGGAGAATCCCTGTCTTGGATAAAAATGAGATGACTTCTCAACACGTTCAATATCCCATATAGAAAAAACTCCCACTTCTTGAAGGGTTTAGAACTGAAGTTGGCCTCATCTGACATGTTTCCTTTAAAAACAAAACAAAACAAAACAAAACTGGAATTGCTTTGTCGAGGTATAATTTAATATACCATATAATGTATTCATTTAAAGTGTACAATTCAATGATTTTTAGTATAGTCACAGCTGTGTGAAACTACACCACAGTCTATTTTAGAATACTTTTATCACCTTAGAAAGAAACTCATCCCCTTGAGCTATCACTTCCTTCTTATCCCATCTGTCCCTAACCCTAAACTAAAATTAATTTATTTTATAGATTTGCCTATACTGGGTTTTCATAGGAATAGAATCATGTGCTATGTGAACGCTTGTGATTGGCTTCTTTGATTTGGCATAAGGCTTTCAAGGTTCATCTACATTGCTGCAGACATTGCTATTTCGTTCCTGTTTATGGCTGAATGGTTTTCCACTGCCTGAGCACATTACTTTGTTTCTTTCATTCATCACTTGGTAGATGTTTGGGTTATTTCCACCTTTTGGCTATTATGAATAATGCTGCTATAAATTTTTATGTACAACTTTTTTTTGTGTATGTACATTCTTATTTGTATCGGCCAAATACCTAGGAGCAAAATATCTGAGTCCTGTGATAACTCTGTTTGAGGAACTGCTAGACTGTGGCTTCATCATTTTCCATTCCCACTCACGGTGTACAGGGGTTCCCATTCCTGTGCATTGTGGTTTTGATGATTAATGACATGAGCATCTTCTCATGTGCTTATTGGACATTTATATATCTTCCTTGGTAAAAACGTCTATTTGGACCCCTTTCCCATTTAATAGTGTAACTTGTTGTTGGTATTGAGTTGTAAGTGTGCTTTACGTATTCTAGATACAAGTGCCTTGCAGATACTTTCACTCAGTTTATACTATTTTGTTATAGCAGCTCAAATCGACTAAGGCAAGTCACTTCCCCCTCCCCCTGCACTGTGAAGTCTCTGATGTTGCGCATCAGGAAGGCACGGCTTTGTATGCCAATAGTCCTCCGGAATGAGAGTGGTTGGGAAAGCCTTTCTTTTTCTCTTTCTCTAACCACACTCAGCGGTTAAACGCCACTAACTGGAGGCCTTCTGCTCAGTTGTTTTTAACAACGCCCTGAGGGCATACATTGCTCTACAAACTGATCCAGTCACATTCTGCTTACTTTAAAGGCATGCTTTCGAGGTCTCTGTTTGGAATTTGTTTTGATCCAGCAGGAATCCCCTCACAGTGTGACCTATATCTTGAATCTCCTCTAATTGTCTCTCGTCATAACTTGCATTGTTAGATGAAACCTTTACTCTTGACTTTTTCCAAACTCTGCTGTAAATAGAACCAGTTCTCTTGGGTTTTTTAATACTCTAACTAGAGGCCTGGTGCACAAAAATTTGTGCACTCAGGGAGGGGAGTCCCTTAGCCTGGCCTGTGCCCTCTCGCAGTCTGGGACCCCTCGGGGGATGTCTACCTGCTGGCTTATGCCCACTCCCCAGGGAGATCAGGCCTAAGCTGGCAGTCAGACATCCTTAGTGCTGCTGAGGAGGCAGGAGAGGCTCCCACCACCTCCACTGTACTGGCAGCCATCAGCCTGACTTGTGGCTGAGAAGAGCTCCTCCTGTGCACCGACCACCAGGGGCAGCTCCTGCATTGAGCGTCTGCCCTCTGGTGGCCAGTGTGTGTCATAGTGACCAGTCATCCCCAGTTGTTCTGCTGTTAGGTCAATTTGCATATTACGCTTTTATTATATAGGATTATTATATAGGACTAGAGGCCTGGTACATGAATTCATGCACAGGTAGGGTCCCTTGGGGTGACCTGTGGGAATTGGGCCCCAGCTTGTGCCCCCGGGCTTGCAGCCCCACAGTCCCACCTGACACCCTGTGTGGCCTGGCACTGCCCCCTCAGCTGCTCCACCATCCCACCTGCAGGGCAATTGATCAGGGCTGGCTCCCCACCTGGCTCCCTCAGTGCCTGGGAGCTGGGTGGTGGCCCTGCCCCTCTCTGCTGTTGCTGGTCACCATCTTTGGGGTGATCAGTGGGGCAGTAGGTCCCCCACTCATACCCGCCTTGGCCTGGTGCTGCCTGCTCACCTGTAACCACCATCCTGATGCAGTCTGCTCTCATTGGAGCCCATCAGGGCTGGCAGTGCTCCCACTGCTGCCCACTGCCAGCACCACATTGCCGATACCAGCCATGTTCTGCTCTGCCCCCTAGTGGTCAGTGCATGTCATAGCAAGTGGTTGAACTCCTGGTCTCTCAAATGACTGCTGAGGGGACAATTTGCATATTAGGCTTTTATTATATAGGAAAGGAATTATCTGTTTTATGATGATGCTTGAGGCTGTCTCCTGTGTTTTGAGAACCTGTATACTCTCAGAGATCAGTCTCTCAGAGACACTCCAGAAAATGATTCCACCACAGATAGGATGTTGGATAATGTGATCTCTTGGGTCCTTCCAAGCAAAGCTTCAAACATCATTGCATGGCTTTGCCTGGAGGTGTCTCAGGGCCTAGAGTCTCACAGATGGCTTTGGCATCAAAGATTTGCATTCAACAAGGATCACAGCACTTCATGCTTTATGAGAAAGAGAGGGCAAATCACTTTGTAGAAAGTATACATATGTCCTTCAGACATGTATATGTCTGTGTGTATAATTCAACTTATTCTTTGCTATTTTACTTTTAAGAAACCAAGATGTCTTTCTACAACAATTAGTCAGAGTGATTAATGAAGATCCCTTTTTTCTTTAATACATACTTTGAGTAAAAAATTTTTTCTTTTGAAAAATGACTATAGGAGCATTTTGAAATTTGAAAGTTCCTTAGCATATTAGTTGGCTAGGGCTGCCCAAACAAAATACCACAGACTGGGTG
>PVJC01048290.1:0-12588 GCA_004026665.1 Murina feae | reverse complement strand
GGGTGGGAGGGCTGGTGAGTGCAGGCCTGGATGTTTCCCACCAGAGGACCCACGATCGCACATGCCTGATGGGCCCCCACCGCTGAGGGGACACACCTGGCACAGAGCTGGGTGACAAGCCAGGGGCGGACGCTGGTGCAGGATCCCTCAGGGGGGCCCTGCTGCTGAGCAAACACACCTGGGGTGGAGCCGGGCAGCGAACTGGCTTCAGATTCTCCACACTGTGCAGCAGATGCTCCCGCATGCCCTGTGGAGGCCCCTGGGGGGTGGATGAAGGTAGCGGACCCTGGACTGGTGCTCCCGCATGCGCCTGAGGAGGCCCCCGGGGCAGAGCCAGGCTGCGGACCCGGGACGACTGCTCCTACACACCCTGCATAGGCCCCCGTGCTCCCGTATGCCCCGGGGAGGCCCCCAGGGGGCAGAGCCAGGCAGCGGACCCAGGACAGCTGCTCCTGGATGCCCCGAGGAGTCTCCTGGGGGGCGGAGCCAGGCAGTGGACCCAGGATGGCTGCTCCTGCAAGCCCCGTGGAGGAACCACTCTCCCACACGCCTTGTAGAGGCCCCCAGGAGGTGGAGCCAGGCAGCAGACCCAGGACAGCTGTTCCTGGACGCCCCATGGAGGCCCCCAGGGGGAGGAGCCAGGCAGTGGACCTGGGACAGGCGCTCCTGGATACTCCTTGGAGGCTCCCAGGGGTGGAGCTAGGCAGCAGACCCAGGACAGCTGTTCCTGGATGCCCCTAGGAGACCCCAGGCCGGACCCTCCCTCCCACTGAGCTGACACAGCTGGCACAGCTATGCTGGCCGGCCGTGGAGGCTCCCAGTGCAGAGCCGCCCTGCCAGCCTCCATCTTGGCTGGGTTAATTTGCATATAGCCGCTCTGATTGGATGGTGGACGTGGCCATGGGCAGAGGCTCAGCCAGCTTAGGCAGGCAGTTGCAACAGAATCCTCTGGTTTGCTCTAGCTCCATGGCTGTTGGCCTCCATCTTGGCTGGGTTAATTTGCATACAGCCGCTCTGATTGGCTGGTGGTAATGGTCAAATTTGCATGTTTCTCTTTTATTATATTAGATATATAGATATATAGATAGATAGATAGATAGATAGATAGATAGATAGATATAGATATAGATATAGATATAGATATAGATATAGATATAGATATAGATATAGATATAGATATAGATAGACTGCGGTGCTCATAGCCACATCCTATCTCATAAAAGAGGCATCACTCTGTCACAAAGATCACTTCCCCCATGGCCACAAGATGGCTGCCCCACAGCCACAAGATGGCAGCATCCAGTCCAGCTCAGCCCCACCACTGAAGTGGTCAGGCCTGTTAGCCAGGCAGGGAGTGGGGGAGGCGGGGGGGCACGAGGTGCAGAACAGGAGATCAGAGGGAGCTGGGGGTTCCCTGCCTAGGCCAGAGGTCTTACCCAGAGGCCTCAGGCATGGGCATGGGCAAGGGTAGAGCCTTTGCTTAAAGGGGTCAGGGTTAGGGTGATCAGAGGGTGCCCTACACAGGCATAAGGCCTGGGTCAAAGGCCTCAGGCCTAGGCTGGGGCAAGGCCAGAGATCACAGGGGCCAGGGTTCTGCAGAGCCAGCAATCAGAGGGGCAGGGGAGGATCCTGCGATCGCAGGGGTCTGGGCACCAATGGAGCCAGAAAAGCAAGGGTCTGGGGGTCCCCTGTGCAGTCTGCAGCCTTGGCCAGAGGCTCAAGGGTGGAGCCGACAAAGTAGTGGTGTGGGGTTCCCCTGCCCAGGCCTGCAGCCTTGGCCAGATGCTGCCCTTGGGGCAAGGGAAGAGCTGGCAATGGCAGGGGCAGGACCACAACTAGTGATCACAGAGGACTGGGCTGGGTGAAGCTGGCGATCGGAGGAGGTTGGGGGTCTTTTGCCCAAGCCTGCAGCCTCAGGCAGAGACTGCACACCTGGGCAGGAGCAGAGACAATGATCACAATGTTCTGGGGGTCCCCTGCCCAGGCTTGCATCCTCTGCCAGAGGTTACAGGCCTGGACAGGGGTGGAACTGGGATCGCAGGGGCAGGGGTAGAGCCAGTGATTAGAGTGAACTACAGAGGAAACACCTTTTCTTACTGCTCATTATCTAAGCTCCCTGTATGCCACTGGTAATATTCTTAGTAACTTGAGTAATAAGAATCCAAAAAGGCGATCTAGGGTTTTTCTACCACACTCCTGGAGAAAAAAAAATGAAGGTCCACTGCTGGAGGGCTAAGAAATGTCATATCCTGCCTTATCTGGTTTGGCTCAGTGCATAATGCCTCAGCCTGCTGACTGCAGGGTCTGGGTTCAATTCTGACCAAGGGCATGTACCTAGGTTGCAGGCTCTTGCCAGGCCAGGGCCCAGGTCAGGGCATATGCAGGAGGCAACCAATCAAAGTGTTCCTCTCACTTTGATATTTCTCTCTGTTTTTTCCTTCTCTTCCACATTCTCTAAAAATCAATGGAAACATATCCTCCGGTGAGGATTAAAAAAAAAGAAATGTCATATAGCCTATGAAAGACACATCTTGAAAATGCCTAAAGAAAGTTGTCATTTTTTCATGGTGAAGGGACTCAAGTCCATGTTGATGAAAACACCTTGGTGGCTGCAGTGACTGGCAGTGACTGCAGCAGCAGGATGATGGGACTGGTGGCTTCCCCTGATTAGCCTGGTCGCCTCCCACAAAGGGAAGCCAGGCTGCAGCTTAGGCCCGCTCCCCAAGGGGAGCAGGGTGTGGGCCTAAGCTGTCAGTAGGACACCCCCTGAGGACTCCCAGTATGTGAGAGGGGGCAGGGCCCCCCCCCAGTGCACAAATTTCATGCACTGGTATCCTAGTATATATATATATATATATATATATATATATATATATATATATATATATATATATTTATATTTATATATATATATATATAAAATCTGTGTTACCTTTCTGCACCTTGACATGTGCTTTACCTATTTTGTAATCATATTAATTTATCTTATTAGACATCATCAGTCTTTATTTCCATACATCTTTCATCAATTTTCCACATTCATGTCATGTATTGGATTTTGAAGTAAAAGTTTACGAAATGAGTGGATCAGTCCTTGCATATTGATTAAAAAAGAAAGAAGAAAAAATCTGCATGTTACCTTTAATATACAATTTGTTATCCAAAAAGGATTCTGTGCATCACTGGCATTTGGTCATTTGTTTTCCTTGTTCAGTTAATTCACATACAGATTGTGCTTTTGGAGTCCACCAAACATAGATTTAATAGTAACATAGATGGTTAGTATTATGCAGATGCCAAATTTAAAACCAATTATATAGAGAAATAAACTGGTTTCAAATGGGAATTACATATGCTTTGCAATATCGATGGTAAATTCTGCTTTCAATTTTAATATACATAATCATGTAAATTAATTTAAGAGTACTGATATAGATGAATTGCAATTGTCTATGGAAATTTTTAAAGACATTCACTGAATCATGCAGTTTGGTAATACTGACTATACTAAGAAGATTGGTATACCAATCTCAAAGCTCATACATTAACTGACCTACTTGCATGATTGAACATTGTAATGTAACTTAGAGCACTTTATTTCTATTCCATCATGCACCATACACTATAGTCATTTATTATCCTCCATTACCAGTTTCTGTACCTTCTGGCATATGCTCGGATAAATTATGACTAAAATTAGATAGTAGCAACCTTTATTTTTCCACTGAGACCAAAGCTTATTGTTGTGAAGATTTACAAGTCATTTTTACAATATCATTCATGCTTTTAGGTTTTTTCTTATCTCAACATTTAAATAAAATATTCAAATATGCAACAAAGTTGAATAAGGTTATAGTAAATTCTTCTATAACTATTCATTTTCTATTGCTAGCTAATACATTACTCAGTGGCTTAAACACACACACACATACACACACACTCATTTATCTTATGACTGCTCAGGATCTCACTGTGCTGTTATCATGGCATCAACCAGGGCTGCAATTTTAATCTGGGGCTCAAAGTCACCTTATTAACACACTAGTTGTTTCCAAAATTCATCTGCTTACGGTTGTAAGACAGAAGCTCCTGTTCCCATTTGCCGGCTAGATGTTGGGTTGGTACAACTGTAGAATCCGTCCATGATATCTTTATACTTGAGGTGGTCTTTAACATAGGCAGTTCACAGCATGAATGCTTATTCCTTTTTAGAACACCTGCTCTGCATTTCTCTGATACCCTTTACTTGCACCAGCTCAGGAAAATCTATGCTTTTAAATGGCTAAACTGATTAGTAGACCCAACCAGAATAATTTCCTTCTTTTGTCATATAATCTACACTAATAAAATAGAAACATGCAAATTAACCATCACTCCTTCACTGTGCTACACCCACCAGCCAATCAGAGTGGCTATGCAAATTAACCCAACAAAGATGGTGGTTAATTTGCATATGCAGGCTCTGAGTGAAGATTGAAGATGACTGAAGATGGAGGCAACCATGGAGCTGGAGCAAGCAAGAGGCTTGGGTTGTTCCTGGCCACAGAGGAAGCCAAGCTTCCCACCGGCCTGTACTCTGCTCAAGAAGGGGCTGGGGGCCTGGACTCTGCTGAAGGCGGGGATGTGGACCTGGGTCATCAGGAGCAACCCAGGCTTCCAGCCCTCCCTGAGCTCCTCTGGAGGAGCTGGGAGAAAAAAGAAGGTGCTGGGTGCAGCCGGAGTGGAGAAGCCAAGCTTTGCTGCTGTGGCCGGACCAAAGGTGTGGATCCCAGGTGCTGGAGGAAAACCAGTGCAGGCAGCCAGGGGAAGGAATGCCTATTGCATAAATCTTTATGCAATGGGCCACTAGTCCTATATAATAAAAGCTTAATATGCTAAGTGTCTGATTGTCCGTTCAACTAAACAAAGCATAATATGCTAATGATATGCTAAGGCCGCTCAACTGCTCACTATGACATGCACTGATCATCAGGGGGCAGACAGTTGGGCAGTCAATCAGTTGCTATGACATCCACTGACAACCAGGGGGCAGATGCTCTGACCAGTAGGTTACCTTCCTGCTGGGGTCTGGTTGATCAGGACTGAGCGAAATGGGCTGGACATGCCCTGGAGCCTTCCCTGGCCTCAATCATCCAATGATGGGGTCCCTTGGCCTGGCCTGAACCCTCTATCAATCCAGGACTCCTCGGGGGATGTAGGAGAGCTTGTTTTGGCCTAATCTCTCAGGCCAGGTAGAGGAACCCCACTGATGCACAAATCGTGCACTGAGCCGTTAGTGTAACATAATCATAAATGTGATATTCTATCTAATAAAAGAGTAATATGCAAATTAACTGTCACTCTGGGACAAAAATGGTTGCACCCATAGCAGTGGGGCAGGATGCTGGGGGCGTTACCCTGGCAACAGGAGCCCAGCAGGCAGCACACAGCAGGGCCTGCTAGGAGGTCACCATGATGACCTCCGAGCAGGCTGTGGGGGCCGCAGGCGGCACCCAGCATGGCCAGCTGGGCTCCAGCTGTGGACGAGGTGGAGACAGCGATTGGGACCCTGGAGGCAGCGCCTAGCAGGGTCTGCTGGGAGGTCGCCATGATGACCCTCGGGCAGACAAGTGGGGGCTGCAGGCAGCACACAGCAAGGTCTGCTGGACAGTGGCAGTGGCAACAGGGGAGCAGGAAAGCGGGGTGACTAGAGAGTAGGCAATCAGACTGCAGGCAGCACCCAACAGGGCCTGCTGTGCCACCATGGGGGAGCAAGGAATCTCTGGGAGGTCACTATGGTGACCCCCTAGCAGACAAGCATGCCACAGGAAGCACACAGCAGGGCCTGCTGGGCAGTGGTGGCCACCATGGGGGAGCAAGCAAGTGGGTGACCAGAGAACAGGCAATCAGACCAGCAGGCAGCACACAGCAGGGCCTGCTGAGCTGTGGCTGTGGCGAAGGGGGAGCAAGTAATCAGGACCCACAGGCAGCACCCAGCAGGGCCTGCTGGGTGGTGGCAGTGGCAACTGGGGAGTAAGCAATGGACACCCACAAGCAAACACCCAGCAAGGCCTGCTGGGCGGTGGCTGCATCCACTGGAGAGCAAGCAAATGGGGAAACCAAGGAGTAGGCAATCGGCCTGCAGGTAGCACCCAGCAGGGCCTGTTTGCCCATCTCCATGGTGTGGAGCAGACAGGCCTGGGAGAGAGCAGAGAACCACGTGGAGTGGGCCCAAGCTATCAGTAGCACATTTCCTGAGGGCTCCTAAATTGGAGAGGGTGCAGATCGGGCTGAGGGACCTCGCTGCCTGCCCTCCCCCTCCCCCACCTACCCGTGCACGAATTTCATGCACCGGGCCCCTAGTCTCATCATATTCATAGGTTCTACCCACATTCAAAGTACAAGGGGTTTATAGAAGGGTATGGATCATTAGAGGTCAGAGTCTATTTCTGCTTACCACAACCCACTACTTGTATTCTGTCATTAACATTGTTACAAATTCAGTGATGTATAATTAGCATACAATGAAATTCACCCATTGCCTCTTAAAATTTAAAGTTTGCATTCTAAATTAAATTATCAATTGGTTGCTGTGGCCATTGTAGCTTAGTTGGTTGGAAATCATTATTGTCCATGCACCAAAAGTCTGTGGGCTTAATTCTCGGTAGAAGGTTTCCAGGAGGCATCCAATGGATGTTACACTCTCACATTGTTGTTATTCTCTCCCTCTCCCTCTCTCTTGACAAATCAATAAACTGTTCTTTTTAAAAAATAGTCATTTCATTTATTTTTGCAATAAAAATGTGGGCATATGGTCAAATACATCACTCTGCAAGTCTGTTTTTTTAAGTTGCTGCAGAATTACTATTTTTTTAACAGTCTAACTTTTCTCAATCACTAAAAGTTTATTATTTGACTAGAACTGAGGAGGAAATTGGTTTTGCAATGAATGTTAGGCCATAAAACCAAACAAAGCCCTGTCCTGTGGTCAATGAACTCGAGTGGCAGTTATAAGGCAAGGTTCTTGGGTACTACCCCCACTCTGGATTTGGGATACAAACCCCAGAGTCCACGCATGTCATTAAAACTGTGATTTCTTGTAAGCATTGCTTAGTTTTTTGGTCTTTCTGCAACAGAACCAGACTAAAATGTCTCCAGTTAATGCTGGCCTAAAGTATTTTACGTTTTATTAATCTCAATAAAAATCTTGCAATGATGAATAAGATAATTTGTGTATACATTTTTTTTTGGCCTAAAGTACTATGTAATCTTTATTCAATGAAAATCTTGAACACAACACAATGTCAACTTTACACAGGATGCATATACACACTTAATGCATGTTACTCTGTCTAAGAAAAACATTGCTCAGTATATATTCATGTGATGATACACAGGAGTTGATACTGAAGTAACAATGATAAATTGGAAGTAATTTTAATGGTATACATTTAAAAATAAATGAGAACAGTGGTCCAAATAAATTACATCATATTTCAAAAAGAGTTATTAAAAATTAGGGTCACCTTGCCAAAGCTAATAAAGAAGACTGGTTGGCTCTGATGTTTATTGAAGACCAAAACAAATGAGCATAGTTCTAACAAAAACTGTAGATACATACCAGATTATATTTTCTTAAACAAACTGATGAATAAAATTAGAAATAATAGAATGAATTCATCAAGAAAGGAATGGTGCCCTGACCAGTTTGGCTCAGTCAATAGAGCATCGGCCTGTGGACTGAAGGGTCCCAGGTTCAATTCTGGTCAAGGGCATGTACCTTGGTTGCGGGCACATCCCCAGTAGCGGGTGGGCAAGAGGCAGTTGATGGATGTTTCTTTCTCATCAATGTTGCTATCTCTCTAACCCTCTCCCTTCCTCTCTGTAAAAAATCAATAACATATATAAAAGAGAGAAAGGAATGGTGTGCAGTGAGTTATGAAAAAAAATTTTCTCAATATAGCTAATCTTATCACTTATAGCACACATGAAAAATATGATGCATTGGTGTCTAAATCCAATATTTTCCATGAATATGAAATCTTTCCCATTTTCTGGTTAGATCTTATTTCATTTTCCACTTTTTTATTTTTCCTTGTCATTTCTGTAAAACAACTGAGCACTAAAAATCCAGTTACTAAGATTTGAAAATTTGTTATAACTAAAAAGTGGGCATACCGTATTTTCCGGTGTATAAGATGACTTTTTTTTTTTAATGTGAGGGATGCTTGTCAATTTATTATTATTTTTTTTCATTTTTAAATGAAATAAGCCAGTCAATGAAAGAAAAATACCACATGTCCTCACTCATCTATGGATAATAATAACCATTATAAGCTGGTGAACAAAAATAGATACAGAGGCAGAGCAGCATCAAACAGACTGTCAAATTACAGCAATAAGACAACTTTTTAATTTTGTGGGAAACGAGTAAAATCAAATCCACCAAGGAGACTGTCAATGGACATGAGGAAACATACATTGGAACCTCTAGTTGGAACCGGCAAAAATAAAAATGTTTTACATCGTTGTCGTGTGTGTGCCGCTCATAAACTACGCAGTGAAACGCGGTACATGTGCAAGTTTTGTAATGTACCCCTGCACAAAGGAAAGTATTTCGAACGCTACCACACAGTGAAGCACTATTAGGTTACAGTTTTTTAATAAGATTTGTTGAAAATTTTGAAAAAATATTGTAATTTTGTATAAATAAAATTATTTTGATTGTGAAAGTGTTTTTTATATGTTTACCTAGAATGTAAAATGTGTGCATGAAAAATACAATAACACGTATTTTGCAAAGTAAATAAATAAAGACCTCTTTTTAAACTAAAACACTGAAAGTTTCATAGAAAAATATCAAATAGTTCAAAAGATATGAACATTTTACGGAAAGTCTAATTTTGGTGAGAAAATGTCAAAAAAGCTCTGTGTTACGACGCGATTTGGCGGTAAAATGCCCAATTACAAAGTGTTAACCCAGGAAAATCTTCTCAAAAGTTGAGGGTTGTCTTATATGCCCTGTCGTCTTATACCCCGGAAAATATGGTATGTGTCAGTGGAAGTGTGTTGCACCAAAGAAAATGTTATAGTCAACTTAGGGTTCCTAAAAAGTATGCTTTTCCTTGGTTAGTTTCTTTTGAACTCAAGAAGGCTTTGTTTTTAAATTGAAAATTTTATTGAGATAATTCTAGATTTACTTGAGGTTGTGAGGAATAATACAGATATTTCCCCTGTATTCTTTACCTGTTTTCTCTCAATAGTAACATTTTGCAATACTACAGTATATTAAAACCAGGATATAGATATAATCCACTTCATTTAAATTTTCTAGATTTACACACACTCATTCGTCTATGTATGTGTGTATTTAGTTCTGTACAACCTTATCAGACGTGTATGTTCATGTATCCACCACTACAGTCAAGGTACTGAACAGTTCCATCACCAAAACCTTACTTCATTTTAACTTTTTGTAAACATACTCATCTCTCTTATACCACTCCTAGTAACCCTGTTGAAGGGCATCTGAGCTGTTTCCAAATTTTGGGTTTTATTACTAAATCTGCCTGGAACATTATAGTGTTCAAATTTGGTATGTATGTAAGTTTTAATTTCTCTGAGGTAAATGTGCAAAAAGTGCAATTGCTAGGTCATATGTTTAGTTCTATAAGAAATTGCCAAACTCTTTTCCACAGCCTCTATACCATTTTTTAATACCATTAATGATGAAAAAGTTATTTTTTATTTAATTTCTCCAGTGTTTGGTGTTATCATTTTTTAAAATTTTTTTATCCATTCTGATAGATGTATAAGTGATACCTCATTGTGGTTTAAATTTATATTTCCCTGATGACTAATTGCTATAGTCTGAATGTTTCTGTCTCCCATATGCTGAAATCCTAACCCTTTAAAGTGATAGTATTAGAAGGTGAAACCTATGGGAGGTGGTTAGATCATGAGGTCAGAACATCTGTCATTGGAATTAGTGTCCTTACAAAGGTAGCATGAGAAAGCTACCTTGCCCCTTTCACCATGTGAGGATACACCAAATGGGTAGGTTTTATGGACCAGGAAGTAGCACTATACAAGACACTGAGCCAACCAGGGCTTCAATCTTAGACTCCCAGACTCCAGAACTGTGAGTAATAAATGTTTGTTGTGTAAATCACACAGTTTATAGTATTTGTTTGTTTGTTTGTTTGTTTGTTTATTTATTTATTTATTTTTTTATAGCAGCCAAATAGACCAAGACACGAATGATACTGAACATCATTTTTTATATGTTATTTATTTATTTATTTATTTTTATTTTGTTTTATTGCTTGAAGTATTACAACGAGTGATAGATAGGTCTCCATTTTTCCCCTTGACCTTCTCCCCTCCTCCCCTACCCCCCAGTGTCCTGTGTCCATTGATTATGCTCCTATGCATGCATGCAAGTCTTTCAGTTGATCTCTTAACTCCCTCCCAACACTCCCCAGCCTTCCAGCTGCAGGTTGACAGTCTGTTCAATGCTGTTCTGCCTCTGTATTTGTTTATGTTTATCAATTTATAATGGTCTTTATTATCCATAAATAAGTGAGATCATGTGGTATTTTTCTTTCATTGACTGGCTTATTTCACTTAGCATAATGCTCTCCAATTCCATCCATGCTGCTGCAAATGGTAGGAATTCCTTCTTTTTTTACTGCAGCATAGTATTCCATTGTGTAGATGTACCACGGTTTTCTAATCCATTCATCTGCTAATGGGCACTTAGGCTGTTTCCAAATCTTAGCTATGATAAATTGTGCTGCTAGGAACATAGTGATGCATATATCCTTTCTGTTTGGTGTTTCTGGTTTCTTGGGGTATATTCCCAGAAGTGGGATCACAGGGTCAAATGGGAGTTCCATTTTTAATTTTTTGAGGAAACGCCATACTGTGTTTCATAGTGGCTGCACCAGTCTGCATTCCCACCAGCAGTGCAGAAGGGTTCATTTTTCTCCACATCCTCTTCAGCACTTGTCATTTGTTGATTTGTTGCTGATAGCCATTCTGACAGGTGTGAGATGATACTGCATTGTTGTTTTGATTTGCATTTCTGATATAATTACTGACTTTGAGAATGTTTTCATATGTCTTTCGGCCTTCTGTATGTCTTCTTTTGAAAAGTGTCTATTTAGGTCCATTGCCCATTTTTTGATTGGATTGTTTATCTTCCTTTTATTAAGTTGTATGCGTTCCCTGTAAATATTAGATATTAAACCCTTATCAGTGATATCATTGGCAAATATGTTCTCCCCTATAGTGGGCTTTCTTGTAGTTTTGTTGATGGTTTCCTTTGCTATGCAAAAGCTTTTTATTTTGATGTAGTCTGATTTGTTTATTTTCTCTAACTTTCGTTGCCCTAGGAGCAGTATCAGTGAAGAAATTCCTTTGGCATATGTTTGCGATTTCGCTGCCTGTGTATGCTTCTAGTATTTTATGGTTTCCCGTCTTACTTTTAAGTCTTTTATGCATTTCAAGTTTATTTTTGTGTGTGGTGTGAGTTGGTGATCTAGTTTCATCTTTTTGCATGTATCTGTTCAAATTTCCCAGAACCATTTATTGAAGAGACTGTCTTGACTCCCTTGTATGCTTTTGCCTCCTTTATTGAATATTAATTGGGCATAGTGGTTTGGGTCAATTTCTGGGTTCTCTATTCTATTCCATTGATCTGTATGTCTGTTCTTGTGCCAGTACCAAGCTGTTTTAAGAACAGTGTCTTTGTAATACAGCTTGATATCTGGTATGGAGATCCCACCTACTTTGTTCTTTTTTTTCAGGATTGCTGCAGCTATTTGAGTTCTCTTCTTATTCCAGATGAATTTTTGGAATGTTCATTCTAGATCTGTGAAATATGCTGTTAGTCTTTTAATGGGGAATGCATTGAATCTATAGATTGCTTTGGATAGTGTGGAAATATTGATGATGTTGATTCTACCAATCCATGAACATGATATGTTCTACCATCTGTTTATGTCTTCCTCTATCTCTTTTTTCAGTGTCGTGTAGTTTTTCGCATATAAATCTTTTACTTCCTTAGTTAAGTTTATTCCTAGGTATTTTAATTTTTTTTGGTGCAATGGTAAATGGGATTGTTTTTTAATCTCTCTTTCTGTAAGTTGACTATAAGTGTAAAAAAGTGCCATAGATTTCTTGGCATTAATTTTGTATCCTGCAACATTGCTGAATTCATTTATTAAGTCTATTAATTTTATGATGGAGTCTTTATGGTTTTCTATGTATAGTATCATTTCATCTGCAAATAAGGACAGTTTTCAATTTGGATACCTTTTATTTCTTCTTCTTGTCTGATCACAATAGCCAGTACTTCCAGTACTATGTTGAATAAGAGTGGTGAAAGGGGGCATCCCTGTCTTGTTCCTGTTCTTAGCAGAAATGATTTTAGTTTATAACCATTGAGTATGAGGTTGGCTGTGGGTTTGTCATATATGGCTTTTGTTATGTTGAGGAATGATCCTTCTATTCCCTCCTTGCTGAGGGTTTGTATCAAGAAAGGGTGTTGGATTTTGTCAAATGCTTTTTCTGCACCAAAGGATTTGACTGTGTGATTTTTATCTC
>PVJC01048289.1:0-12611 GCA_004026665.1 Murina feae | reverse complement strand
ATAGAATGAAGAACACTAATCTCAAAATAATATAAAGATAAAATAAAATGACTCTTAGAAAAAGAAAAAAAATAGTAGTAGTAATAATATTGATTAAAAATAAAGATACAATAATTAAAAAGATAAAATCAAGTGAGGAAAAAAGACAAAAAATTGTTTCTTAATGGAAAAAAAGAAAAAGAAACAAAATTTTTTTTTTTAAAAAAAGAAAAAATTAAAAAAAGAGAGAAAAATGTGCAGTAGTGAGGGTCATTCACTTCTGCTCTTCTGATTGGTGCGTCTTAGTCTTGTCAGCTATTCAGGAGAGTATGGAAGTTTCCTGCAATTCACTGCTCCTCTGTGTCGTAAACCAGTCCTGATTTAAAAGCCGGCAGTATCTAGGTTGTGTTTTTTTAAAAAAATCCTTTTTACAGTTCAGGGTAGAGTCTGGGTGTGGCTGTATTATTTGCCTGGATACTGGAGAGAGGGTTTGTCTCCTCAGGGCACAATGGCTTCCTAGGTCCCAGGCTCCGGCATGAGTCAGCACCAAACTGCATGAGTCAGCACCAAACTCGCTGCCACCTTTCCTGGACCCCCCTCTCTCTTCAGATTCCACAACCCAGCACCCTCTCCCACACTCCAGCCACAGGTAAAATGTCTGTATCCACAATGCCTTATGCGTGGGGCTCAGTGCATGCAGATAGACTCCGGCCACAGAAGCGGGAGAGGCTGTGGCCGCGCGTGTGCCTCTCCTGCTGGCACGCTTCAGTCTTTACTGTGGACCCAGATGTAGAATCCACTTCGAGGGGGCACCTTCTCTCCTGCCCGCACGCCCCAGCCCTTTCTTGATTGTGAAGCCGGACCGAGAAGCCCCTGCCGACCAGCAGTTCCACGGACCCTCTTTCCGCTGCGCCGCCGGTCTCAGGAGACACGGCTGGGTGCTGGCGCCAGTGCTGTGTGGCGACTTTCCGATCCTCAGGGCTAAGGTCTGGTAAAATATCTTTCCCAAAGCCTTGAATTTACCTCTCTCAGGAGTCTTCTGTCTTATCCAGCTGCAGGCTGTCTCCCAGCTCGATCTCCACTGCCAATTCAGGCTGGAAGCTACTCGTTTCAGCTGCTTTCCCTATCTGCTCTGGGACAGGCACTGTACACGTCTGCCTAAACCACCGCCATTTTTAATCCCTCTTATGACATTTTGCTAATCGATGTTATCTTCCTGAAAATGCCTGCCTTCTTTCTCCAGAGCACCATCCAAGGGTCAGCCCTGGGACCACTGCCTCTTCCCTTTCGGATTTCCACAGTTCTGTACTTTGTAGTGATTATAATTAGCTCTTATAATATCTCAGGTGTGGTGTTACAGCTAAAAAGAATCCTTGGAAACATTTTACAGATGATGAAACAGAAGGGAAGTGATAATGTCATCAGTGGTCAAGGGGGTCTCTGGTCAGAGATAGTACCCTGCTTCTCCAATTCTTGTCTTGCTTGTAGGAATGAATTCAAACCAGAGACAACTGGCAGCAAAAGCACACAGGATTTGTTTGTAGGAAAAATAAATACACTCAGATAGGACCTGAGTGGGCAACTCAGCTGGCTAAATCCAAACCAAGTGCCCTGCTTGGTATGGTTTGGGATATTTATATCCCTAGACTGGAGTACCCCTCAGTAAGTCTCCCCATCCCTTATTTCTTAACACACACACACACCTGTATCTTTAAGCTACAAGGCTCCTTCATCTAGGTGTTATGCCACTGGTCAGACCACATCCTGGAGGGCTCTGAATCTTTCCTGCTCACATGGGGGCCTGCCATCGGCATTGTCCTTTTTCAGTTTGTCACGTCTCACGAAATTTCTCCAAGTCCCAGCTGCCTCTCCCAACCTCTCCCAGCTCCTATCTTTCTAGCTGCCTACTGTAACAATAAGAACCACTGCTGTGCTTTAAAGGAACTTACAGTCTAGAAGGGAGAACTGTGTCCCCTTCCCTGCCCACTACCTGTCTCTAATAATAAGCAAGGAAGCCCAGGCTTCCAGCTCCCTCTGCTTGCCCCTTCAGCCTCTTGTTTGGGCATTCAGCATCTGTTGTCTTGCTTTCATTTTCCAGTTATTTCTTCTGTGTCTATGTTTTCTCCAAACACATTGCAATCTTTTATATATTTTTTACTAGAGTGTGAAATTCTGCCTGTCAGGTAAGCACAATTTTGTCTTCTGATTGTTTTGTCCCCTCCCTCCCTCTATCCTATATAATAAAAGGGTAATATACAAATTGACCCTAACGGCAGAATGACAGCTGGACCAGTCACTATGAGGTGCACTGACCACCTCTTGGTCCCTTTCCTCAGCTGGCAGGCTCCGATCACCTGATGGCCTACAGTGGCAGGGGCGGGGCCAGTGAGCAGGCAGGAACAGCTGACCTCTCGGTCCCTTTCCCTGGTCATCAGGTACCAATCACCCAATGGAGAGCGGGGAACCGGGGGTGGGTGGTGGCAGGGGGCAGGGTTGGCTGCAGGCAGCTGGGGAATATGGTCCTGATAGCAGGCCAGGCTCAGGGACCATACTCACGCACGAATTCCATGCGCCGGGACTCTAGTTTCCTAATAATGAAGCGCCTTCACCTGTGAACAGTGTCCTCGCTTACATTTTAGCATGCTGTTGCATGAGGTAAGTGCAGGAATAGATTCCTGCTCTGGTTAAAGTTTAATGATATATGTCTAGAAAGCACATGTAAAAATACTGAGTTTGGCACATAGAAGATGCCAGTGATCTTCTTATTTTTATAAGTGACCAAATACAAAGTTTTCCTCTGTAAGATTGTTTTCCCCTTAGTATTCATGACATGATTGGGGAGAGGGATGAAAAATGTTACTTTAGCCCTAGCCAGTTTGGCTCAGTGAATACAGAGCATCAGCCTGTGGACTGAAGGGTCCCAGGTTCGATTTCGGCCAAGGGCACAATGCCTCAATTGTGGGCTCGATCCCCAATAGGGGGTGTGCAGGAGGCAGCCAATCAATGATTCTCTCTCATCATTGATGTTTCTATCTATCTCTCCCTCTCCCTCTCTGAAATCAATAAAGATATATAGATATAGATATAGATATAGATATAGATATAGATATAGATATAGATATAGATATAGATATAGATATAGATATAGATATATATTTTTTTAATGTTACTTTGGTACTTAACGTTTTTTAAACTCAAAATTAGCCCTGTTGTTTTTTGTCTTGTGTTGCAAAATATGTTGAACATTGTTCTTTCAGATTTATTATTTTGTAAACTTTGCAAACTTAGTTTCCTCCATTATTATCATCTTTGAAGAATCACACTAAGGTCTCAGCAGAACTAGATATGAAGGTGATGTGTTTATTGAAGTCATTACTAGTATTTCCAGTATCTGGGTATCTCTCAGTATCTGAATTTTTGCTGTCCAGACTCGGAACTCAAATCCATTTGAATACGCTTTCCAGATAGAACTGTTTGGTGGAAATAGTATCCCTGGCTATCCAAACTCTCACTGTCTGAAACCTACTAAAGTCAAGGATCCCTGTATTCCTACTAAGATTCTACCCTAGAGACATCTAATGTTGCATTTGTAGGAATACAGGACACTGTCTGAAGTGGAATTAGGACACGTTTACAAGGTGTATTTGGTTTATGATCACATAAGACTGTGAAAAAAATTTGCTTTAAACATATTTTTCAGCACCTGCCACATGTATGTCAATGTGTTTTATGCTCTAAAAGGCATGCTAGTGCTTAGAGCCTTTCCAGTTGACCAGAATAATTATGTGCCCTTGATTTTAAAAGAATAAGAAAATTTGAGTATTTAAATGTTTAAATTTTTGTGGAAAAAGTCCTTTCTTAAATATAGGCTCGATAGGGAAAGAACTAATAAAAGAATCCTTACTATAGGATGCGATCAGTTTCTGTCATGAGGAGTGACGTGTCTCTTTCTCAACCTTGTAAGCTTTGAGTGTTGTAAATAATATCTAGCCTATACACAAACCTTTAAAAAGTGTTATTTGTTGCCCTGGCCTGTGTTGCTCAGTGATTAGACTGTCGGCCCATGCATCCAAGGGTCACAGGTTCATGAGTCAAGAAAGGGCACATACCTGGGTTACATGTTCAATTCCCAGCACCAGTCATAGTGGATGCGGGAGGCAGCCAATCAATGTGTCTCTCTACATCAATGTTTCTCTTTTTCTCTCGCTCGCTCTCCTTCCTCTCTTCTACTCTCTCTGAAAATCAGTGGGAAAAAATATCCTCAGGTGAGGATTAACAAAACAAACAAACCAAAAAAATATTACTTGTTAAGTTATAAAAGTAATGTATGCTTATAAACATTAGAAATGTATCTAATAAAAAATAAAATTTCTCTCCTTACCACAATCTCATTCCTCTTATAGTTTGCAGTCATTAATGATTTGATGTATTAATTTCCAGATCAAGATATTTTTTAAAGCAACTAGAAAGGATACATAATTATATATTTCACACTAAAATTAAATTCATTCAGTTTCCTTTATTGATGGGTTTACTTTCTGGTTTCAAAGCTGCCCAGAATTAACCTGGAAGCCCAGCCACCTTTATCACCAGGAGCTGTTTTGGTTGGCCTGCTTTGAGTCTTGCTCTTCTCAGAGGCTGGGAGCTGCCTATGGGGTCATCTAGCCCCACTGCTAAGAATGACATCCCCACTTGGCAGAGGCAGGAATAGTGACTTGCAGGGAGAGGTGTGGATAGACCTCAACTAGCTACCCAAATTATTCAGCCCTTTTAGGGTACGACTTTTAGCAAAGAAACACTGACATACAAGCCAAAACTTTCTTCTCTACGCTTCTATAAGCCGCAAGCGGCGGACCTTTTTTAAATTAAATTCAAAATATCGTGGCAGTTAACTGGTTAAAATCCTCACCAGAGGATAATTTTTTCCATTGATTCTTAGAGAGTGGAAGGGGGAGAGTGGGGCTTCTGCTAATTTCTCTCATGGCCTATGTCCTTCCTTCCAGAGTCAATGCATGTGTGGATGTGGTGCTCTCAGGGGTGAAGCTTTTGCAGGCACTTGGCCTGAATCCTGGGGATGGCAAAGATCACTCCATCCTGCATTCAAGGAATGATCTGAAAGAAGTCTTCACTCACTTCATGGGGAAGGGAGCCGCTGCAGAGCGCTTCTTCAGCGACAAGGAGACTTTCCATGATGTTGCCCAAGTTGCATCGAAGTTCCCAGGAGCCCAGGTCTGTTTGGTTCACTAGCAGTAAGTTAAGATAAGGTGGGAAAAGATACCTTTTCTGTGTGGTTCCTAAAAGCAACCAAGCAACTTCTTCCTCCAGTTTGCCCAAGGGGATGACTGTTGGGAATCCAGTTCTGCAATGTTTTCTTTTGTAAAACTGTTTATCTGACCTTCTATTAACTCTGCTGCTTCTGGTCACATCAATTCAACCAGCATTTATGGAGCATATTTACTAAAATTTTGGTTCTGGTTCATCCTCGTTACACACGTTTAAGGTAGGAAACATATCTACTAACTGGTTTGGATATTGCTTGTGGCTAATAACTTGTGGTAATCCTAACATGGCCTAGTCCTTTCTGAGCAGAAGATAAGGCCAAATCCACAGGGAACTAGTTCCAGCCTTTGCCCGGGCTTCAGCTCTGTTCCACTGGTCCCAAGCAATGTTTCTCCACTTCAGCACTACTGACGTTTGCGGCTGGACAGTTCTGTGTTGTGGGGGCTTTCCTGCACAGCACGTTGTAAGATGTTTAGCAGCATCTCTGGCCTTTACCCATTAGATGACAGTAGCACTTCCTCTTTCCCCAAACTGTGGCAGTTAAAACATTTCCAGGGTGGGACAGAGGAAGGAAGTAAAATCACTCCTGGTTGAGAACCTCAGGATTAGACTGGTGATTCTCCGAGTTGAACATGTGCATCAGAATCACTTGAATGTGGCAATGAAAAACACAGATTCCTGGGACCCAAGAATTTATTCTTCTGGCAGGTTTCCTGGTTATATTGATGCTGTTGTTCTGAGCACGTTGTTTTGAGAATCACAAGTACACAGGGTAGAACCTGTCAGAGTTAGAATTAGGGGAACCCAAGCCCATCTGGTGATCATAAACAAAGCTCTGCGGCTGCAAGATCCAGACAACTTCCAAGAGGCTCACTTGAGTAAGAAGCAATGCTGGGGCAGGAGACCTAACCAGCCATGGCTCTTGCCACGGGCCCAGCACACCTGTTTGTCACACATGCCCTTATGCCTCTTGAAGTTGGATTTTGGTTGTTTAAACATCTCTCCACCCCACTCCATTTCACTCCTGATTCTTCTTACCTAAAATCTCCCTTTGGCTAGTCACCTGACTCTGGGTGTGACTCTTACTAGGGAAGTTCTTAATGCCATTTTTAATCAGTACCTTTCACAGGTATTTTTTATTTTGATAACTTTTAAGATTTTAACATTGTTGTTATTTTTTCCTTTGAAGCTGCCCATTTGAACATTATAAATAGGCATGGGCATTACCCAGCTGAGTTTCTAAAGGAGATAGCAACTGTTGACATTTCATTTATGATCATTTTGCATCTGAGCTCGGTAGTGAAGGTCTGATCTTATGAAAGATCTTGATAGTTTTAACATGATGACAGGTCTACTGTTTAAAGTCTTTATGATGGTGCATTTAAATCACCAATTTGATTCTGTTTTCTCTGCCTTGACCATGCCTTTTGTTTCATAACAAAAAGTTTCTTTCTACAAAACTTAACCTAGCTTTAGATCATCCAAATTATTTCTTATAAAACCTAAAATGTGTTATTTCCCACTAGGGTGACACTTCATTTGGTGCCTCTTCTAATTCCCTGAAGGCAGTTTGACTGATAAACAGTAGTTAGTAACTATTACATGAAAACTTAAATCCACTTCATAGAATCTTAATGTTTTCCCCAAGATATTTAGTAAATTCTAATCAGCACAGCTAAACACAAAAAAAAAGGCTAATGTATTAAAGTCCAAATTTCAACCTATGTATCAACAGAAAGTTTTTTCATAGAAACATATTAATTTCTCACCTGTGGCCAGTAATTGGTCGACACAAACCCTGGGATTACAGTGATGTCTAGCTTCTAGAATTGAATTATTTATTTAGTCTGTGCCTTTGTGTGGGGCTGAGGACCAGGAAGGCGAGGTGGTAGCATTCTACCTAGACAAGACTATTGATAAGGCTTCTCAGCTTTCATAATAGAATGTCAGCCTTATCTCCTACTTGTCAGGTTCCCAAAGCACATGAACTCATCTTTAGTCAGCAACATGGAATAGCACCCTTGAATTATCTGTTCTCCAGCTCTGTGTCCTGGGCTGAGAGATAGGATATTTAGGAAACAGCATTGCCCCTGGGAAAACCTTTGTATTTCCTAACACATCAGTTTGTTTCTTTCTTTCTCAAAATGTAGCAACAAACATTTATTGAGCACTTATGATAAAGGAGGGAAAAAAACAAAACAGTCCCTTCCCTGAAGGAGCTAGACATGTACCCAGATGATAGTAGCCCCAGTGGCCAGGGGCTGTAGTAGAGGTTTGTTCAGGGCATAGGGTAAGCAGAGGTTCTGTAATCCTGTCTGGGTGGGGGTGTGTGGAGGCTGGGATGGCAGTAGAGAAGAAATAGAAGGCACTGCAAAAGAGGTGATCCTGCAGCTGATTCTTAAGAAGTGATCGGGGATTTGCCAGGGTATGAGAAGGGCAGGCATCCTAATCAAACCAAAAGCATGTGCTAAAGGCACATAGAGGAACTCAGACTTGGTGAACTGCAAGCATGGTGTGGAAGGGAAAGGCAGTAGATGAAGGTGAGCAGGGGCAGCTAAAGAAGCCCTGTGTGCCTCACTTAGGAGTTGGATTTCAGTTCATTGTAGTGTTTGTTGAATGACTTTCAGAAGGAGAGTGACATAATCATAAACTCTTAGAAGGATTACAGTGTAGAAGATAAGATCTATGCACACTTGTCCTTTTTCCTTTATCTGTTCTGTCTGCCTAGAAGCTCAAGGCCAAATTTGATCCAGGGTTAAGGCAATTATACTAATTACCATGGTTAGCATGTTTGTTTTCTTCACCATTCCTTAAAACTCATAGTCCATTTACCTGTGGGTTTAATGTTTTATTAGCTTCACCTCAGTGTCCTTGTAAAGTCACCTCAAAATATTTTTTTGAAAAATATAGAATTCAAAATTTAAAAATTACGAAGGTTTGATAACATGGTTGTGCTAAATACTGTCTAATAACCTTGAACTATCTTACAGCACTATGTAGGAGGAAATGCAGCTTTAATTGGACAGAAATTTGCAGCCAACTCAGATCTAAAGGTAGGTCAAATTCCCAAATTAAAACCTGTTCCTTTCACTACTTTTCAATAATTTTAGGAGCAAGAATGAATACCTTATTCAATGTACAGACCACTTACTATGTGCCCTCAGCCTCTTGTTAGGAGCCAATTCTATCTAATAAAAGAGTAATATGCAAATTGACCATCACTCCAGTACACAAGATGGCCGCCCCCATGTGGACACAAGATGGTCTGCAGGGGAGGGCAGTTGGTGGGGGGGGGGGGGGGGGGGGGGGGGGGGGGGGGGGGGGGGGGGGGGCGGGCCTGCAGGAGAGGGCAGTTGGGGGTAACCAGGCCTGCAAGGGAGGATAGTTATGGGTGACCAGGTCTGCAGGGGCGGTCAGTTCGGTGTGACCAGGCCAGCAGGGAAGTGCAGTTAGGGGCAATTGGGCCGACAAGGGAGCAGTTAGGCGTCAATCAGGCTAGCAGGGGAGTGGTTAGGGGGTGATCAGGCTGGCAGGCAGAAGCAGTTAGGGGCAATCAGGCAGGCAGGCAGGTGAGTGGTTAGGAGCCAGCAGTCCTGGATTGTGAGAGGGATATCCCAGATTGGAGAGGGTACAAGCTGGGCTGAAGGACACACACACCCCACCCACCTCACCCCCTGTGCACGAATTTCACACACCACACCTTTATATAATAATAGGAGAAGAACAGTAGCAGTTAATGCTTCCTGAGTGCTTACTTTGTGTCTGACATTGTCTTTACCTTATATTTTTTTAGTGATTTAGATAGATTATATAATTTAATTCTTGCAACAACTTCTGAGGCTAATACTGGTGGTGATACTGTTATTAGATTTCCACATGAAGCTTAAGGTGTAGAACAGCACAGCTAATAAATGGAACTATTCCATCCTAAGACCTGGAGTCCATATTCTTAAATAATGTTTCATGTAATGGTTAAAAGCATGTAGGGTTTGGAGTCAGTGCCTGAGACTGGGGGTTATACAGTGATGAGAGAAACTTAGTTGGCTCTGTTGGTGAGCCTAGATCCAGTGTTGAAAAATGAAGTCCGCTAATGGAGGTCAGTAGGAGAGTATCTTCAAGTCTTCAACTATTAGTTTAATAGAATTCAAAATTCCTGCTGTTTAGAATTACATCTGAATAAGAAGGTTCTTTTGCTGAGTGGAACAGGTATGCAGGGGAGGCCAGCAGGGTTACTGCTGTTGCCCTACTGTAAAATGATTAAGGTTTGGATTAGAGCAGCCAGAAAAAGAGAAGCTCATCTGTCTAAGCTTACTAAAATGGAGTCACTCGGTGCTAGACCATACTTGAGGGCAAAGAAGATAGATTAACAAAGCTGATTTTAAAGTAAGCAAACTTGTCAAGTGTGGAAAATATGGCTACTGACAATGGAGAAAAGGAACCTTAAATAGTTTGGGGAACCAGCCTGAAAATAGGGCAGAGATGGGCCCAGCAATACAGATAGCTGATCAGCAGTTTGAGGGTGAAATTTATTTGGAGCCACGCTGTATGGGTGTGCTTATATGTGGAGAGCATAGTAAAGTGTGAACATTTGTATTTTAAAAAGTTCTCATGAAGTATTAGGGTGGAAAATAAAGATTTTATAGTTATTATCTTTGTAGACAGTAATTAACTCCCAGGTAGAGAAGATTAGAAATTCCAGGGCTACCCTTTAGAAATATTACCAGTTAATAGATAAAAGGAAAGAAAAAATCAATCATAAGCTCATTAGAGAGTGCCTGTGCCCTTCCCATTAGAACCCTGGGTGTTTGTGTGGTTCCCTAAAAGGCCACCTTCCTGACTCTGAGAAGTAATTCTGGCCTCTGGGAGGACAGCACCCTGGAAGTCCTGGGTTATTAATACAAGATTGACTTTTCAATATTGACCTCCCCTGCGACAGCATTTGCTGCTGTTCTCTGGAGAAGCTGAGCCTGGGACCAGTCTCGTTGGGAAGCATTCTGGTAAAACAGGTCTGACCGTAGTAGGATATTGAGCAAAGAAAAGTATCTGTTACTCAGTCCTCACAATCATCTTATGAAGTGTGGTATTATGAACCCTTTTAAAGATGAAAGGTCCAGAGAAGTAATGTACCCAAGGTCATCAAGCCAGGAAATGATAGAGCCAGGATTCAAAGGCCAGGCTCTGCCATGACCTCACCACCCTATACTGATTTAGTTTAACCTGCCAAAATGCGATCATCTCAGAACTACCAGAGGTTAAGAACTAGGTGTTTTCCAAAGGTAATAATAATAGCTAACACTTACATAGGTCTTATTGTATGTCAGGTACTCTATCAAGTGATACACACACATGCACACACACATAGTACACATTTAATCTTCAGAATGCCCTATAAGGGAAGTTATATTACCCCATTTTGTAGATCACAAAAGTGGGGCATGGAAGGTTAAACCCTTATAAAGGGTTGGAGCTGGGATTTAAACCCAAGCAGTCTTGCTCCAGAGTCCATATTTTTAATGACTGTGCTATAGATTGTGACCCTAGTGAATATAGCAAAGGCAGATTTAGTGGAAAGGTAGGATAGAAGCCAGATTGCAGAAGGGGACACTGCCTTTGAGAAAATATATTCTGAATTTCATCAAATGCTGCATCTACTAAGATGATTGTGTGGGTTTTTGTTTTTTTTAGTTTGATATATGGTAATTACATTGATTTTCAAATGTTAAGCCAACCTTATGTCCCTGAGGTAAACCCCACTTGGTTCTGATGTATTTATTATCTGTTTTATATATTGTTGGATTTAGTTTACTAAAATTTTTGTTTTAAATTTTTATGTCTATTTCTGAGAGGGCTGTGGTCTCTATTTTTATTTTCTTGTATGTCTGGTTTTAGTATCAAGGTAATACTGACCTTTAGAATGAGTTGGAAATATTTAGATTTTTTTTTTAATGTAGAATTTATATTATACCTTCCTTAAATGTTTGTAGCACTCACCAGTGAAGCCACTCTAGATCTGGATTTCTTTTTATGTGAAGTTATTAACAACTTTATTTTTTATTCTCACCAGAAGATATGCCTATTTATTTTTAGAGAGAGAGGAAGAGGGGGAGGGAAGGAGGGAAAGAGAAGAAAGAAACATCAATCAGTTGCCTCCAGTACCCACCCCAAGTGTGGATCAAATCCCCACCTAGGTATGTGCCGACTGGGAATCGAACCCACAACCTTCCAGTGTACAGATAACACTCCAAGCAACTGAGGTGTGGCCAAGGCACAACTTTGATTTTTTTAATAGGGATAGAGAAATCCAGATTTTTCTCTTTCTTGAATGAGCTTTAGTAATTTTATCCTTTAAGGAATTTATCCATTTCGTCTAAGATGTTGAACTTATTGACATAAAAGTAATCATAATATTCCCTTATCCTTTTAAGGTCTTTAGAATCTGTAGTGATCGATCTTTTCTGATATAGGTAAATTGTGTTTTTTTTCTTGATCAGTTTCTCTAGAGGTTTATCAATTTTATTGATCTTATCAGAAAATAATGAGCTTTTGGTTTCATTGATTCTTCTATAGTTTTTTTCTATTTTATTGGTTTCTGTTTACTTTGAGTTTAATTTTCTCTTCTTTAGTTTCTTCTTCTTCTTTTTTTTTTTTTTTTTTTTTTTTTTTTTTTTTTTTTTTTGGTGCCGAAACCCGGGAACAAACCAGGGACTTCTTTAGTTTCTTAAGAAGCTGATGTCATTGACTTGAAACTTTTCTTGTTTTCTAATTTAGGATGTTTAATACAATAAATTTCTCCTTAAGAATTGTTTTAGCTGCATCCCACAGTTTTTGATGCATTGTGTTTTTATTTTCATTTGGTTGAAATGCTTTCTAATTTCCCTTTGATTTCTGGAAATGGGCTATTTACTAACCTATCCATGGACTACTTAGAAGTTTCTAAATATCTGGGGTTATTCTAGATATCTGTTATTGATTTCTACTTTAACTCCATTATGGTTAGACAGTGTGCTTCTCCGACTGCTATTAAATTTATTATTTTTTTAAAATTTATCTTTATTGTTCAGATTATTACAGTTGTTCCTCTTTTTTCCCCCATAGCTCCCCTCCTCCCAATTCCCACCCCAACCTCTGACCTTGCCCCCCCATTGTCCTCATCCATAGGTGTACAATTATTGTCCAGTCTCTTCACGCATTCCCAACACCCTTAACCCCGAAAATTGTCAGTCCACTCCCTTTCTATGCCTCTGATTCTATTCTATTCACCAGTTTATTCTGTTCATCAGATTTTTTATTCACTTGATTCTTAGATTCACTCGTTGATATATATTTGTTGTTCATAATTTTTACTTTCCTTT
>PVJC01048288.1:0-12595 GCA_004026665.1 Murina feae | reverse complement strand
TTTTTTTTTTTTTTTTTTTTACCAGTTTATATTGTTCACTAGAGGCCCGGTGCACAAAAATTTGTGCACTCGGGAGTCCCTCAGCCTGGCCTGTGCCCTCTTGCAGTCTGGAACCCCTTGGGGGATGTCCACTTGCTGGCATAGGCTCACTCCCAGAGGATCAGGTCTAAGCATTCAGACATCTCTCTTGCATCCCAGGAGCCCTTGATGCAAGGGGATGTCCACTTGTCAGTGGGGAACAGGCCTAAGCTGCAGTTGGACATCCTTAGAGCTGCTGAGGAGGTGGGAGAGGCTCCCACCGCCACTGCTGTATTGGCAGCCATAAGCCTGGATTGTGGCTGAGCAGAGCTCCCCCTGTTGGAGTGCACTGACCACCAGGGGCACCTTCTGCATTGAGCGTCTGCCCCCTGGTGGTCAGTGTGTGTCATAATGACCAGTCATTTCCAGTGGTTCTGCTGTTAGGGTCAATTTGCATATTACCTTTTTATTATATAGGTTAGAGGCCTGGTGCATGGGTGGGGGCCAGCTGGTTTGCCCTGAAGGGTGTCCTGGATCAGGGTAGGGGTCCTGCTGGGGTGCCTGGCCAGCCTGGGTGAGTGACTGATGGCTGTTTGGAGGCTGGCCACACCCCTTCAGGGTGAGGGTCCCCACTGGGGTGCCTGGCCAGCCTGGGTGAGTGCCTGATGGCTGTTTGCAGACTTGCCAAGCCCCCCAGTGGGACCCTCACTCCATAGAGTTATGGCCAGCCTGGGTGAAGGGCTGATGGCTGTTTTCAGGCTGGCCACACCCCTCCGTGACCCAAGCTCCTAGCCTCTCCTTTTTTTTTTTTTTTTCTGGCTGGAAGCAGGTTATCTGGGATTTATTTATCTTCTATAATTGATACTTTGTAGCCTTGACCAGGGCTGAGAGCCAGCCAGGGCAGGCGGAAAGTTGGGCGTCCTTCATCTCCAGGGGCAACCCAAGCCTTCTGGTCACTCCAGCTCCGAGACCAACATCTTAGTTGGGTTAATTTGCATACTCAATCCTGATTAGACGGTGGGCATGGCTTGCGGTTGTGGCTTGAGTGTAGTGTAGAGACAATTAATTTGCATGTTTCTCTTTTATTATATAGGATTATATTCTACAAATGAGTGAGATTATGTGATATTTGTCTTTCTCTGACCGACTTATTTCATGTAACATAATGCTCATTTTAATAAATTTTAATTGTTAATGGAGACAGGTCACAAGAATGGTGGAATAAGGAGCTCAGTAAATTTTCTGCCCAAAAGTCAATGGTACTATTAGAAAATAGTATCAAAAAACATAATTTCAGGTCTGTAGATATTGACCAAAGGTATACAAAAATTGATAAGCTTTTATTCAATAAAATCTATCTAGCCATCAGTCAGAACAGTAGAACTTTGTGGTGTTTTGGTCTAGGGATTATCCTGTCCCACTATCAAGCCATTAGCACAGGATTTTCAAAGAGCTATGCAAGCTGCGAGCACAATGACTTTGTGCCTAGAGGGACGTGAATTGATCTCAAACAGACCACTGAAAACCCAATGCCCATAGTACTCACTGGAAGCACTAGCCATCTTAATGGCAAACAAATGGGGAAAATAATATTGTACATAGTCTGAGGTTGTGATCCTGAATGGAGTAAAGGACATACCAGCCAAAAAGCCAGAAATTTAGCAGGAAGATAGATATAGGAGCTTTTATAGGCTTATGAGATTTATTCCCACTTAACTCTGTCAAGAAGGTCCAGGAGAAAGTGAAAGTCAGCAGAGTTTGCAAAAGTCATATTTGAATGTGATCTACAAAGCACACACAGAGCCATGAGCAAGTTTTATAAGTCTGATGGGCTTGAGGTGTTTGAACAAATTTTCTGATAAATCACATACTGAACATTATAGGACCCTTAAATTAAATTAAAACCAGAATTAAAATTAAAAACAAATAATTAGCAGAGATATCAGTGTCTACACAGTGTTGGAGAAATAGAGTTTACATAATATATCTAGGTGTGTTATTAATCTAATAAATGAGTTGATACCTAAGGAAATAAGTGATTGAATACTAGTAAATAAATGTACATAGGAGAATAAATGAATCTCCGGTGCAGAAGAATTCCAAATAATTTATATGGATCCTTTGCCCTCGAGGATGTGGACCATAACCTCCCATTCCTTAATGGTGGGCTGTGTGTAGCACATCTCTTCTACAGATTACAGTGCAGAGAGGAGAAAATAAGAATTTACAGCAGAGAAACCTGGCAAACATTAGCTTAGCCAGGTGACCAAGATCAACAGCAATAGTAGCAAGTCCTATTGATAGCATGCACCTCAGACTTGCTGTAATAGGAATGGCTCTTTGACCTCTTTGGTTTCCCTCCCAAACACATGAACAAAACATCAGACAAATCCCAGCTGAGGGACATTCTACAAAATGCTAGACCGGTACTCCTCAAAACTGTTATCACAAACAAGGATGATCTGGAAAACTCTCACAGCCAAAAGGAACTTAAAAAGACATAAGAACTAAATGTGGTCTCCTAGTGGGGTCCTGGAATAGAAAAGAGACATTATTATTTACTGTTTGTGATTGAGTGTCAAATGATGTGGGTGGGTGTGATGAGGATTTGGGGGATTGCTGTGTGGGTGAGTGGAATGGGCACTAAGGAAATAAAGATAACCTTGTGGCTTTAACCGGTTTGGCTCAGTGGATAGAGCATCAGCCTGCGGACTGAAGGGTCCCAGGTTCGATTCCAGTCAAGGGCATGTACCTTGGTTGTGGGCACATCCCCAGTGGGAGGTGTGCAGGAGGCAGCTGATCAATGTATCTCTCTCATCAAGGTTTCTAACTCTCTATCCCTCTCCCTTTCTCTCTGTGAAAAAAATCAATAAAATATATTTAAAAACATAACCTTGTGTTAAATTAATTGATATTGATGGGCATTTTATTTTTTTTAAAAAGTATATATATATACTTTTAAAAAGTATATATATATATATATATATATATATATATATATATATATATGTTATTGTAGAATACTTTATCACAGCCTGTGTTCTCTTTTATTTTTATCATGTTTATGAAAACCATATTCCTGGACATCACATCTTTGTTGATACAGAGGGTGAATAATTCATGTGCTGTCAAGTCAAAGGAGTGTGTCTTTATGTTTTGACCTTTTTAATTCTAGCACTGCTTATTGTGTTGTTGTTTTTTTCTGACTAAAGATAAAGAGGAAAAGTTTGAGGAATATAAAAGTGTATTTAAATACCCTCCTTCCACATCTCATTCACCTACAGCTTTATTTTCAAAGCAACACTATGTCTTTCCTGACCTATAGTTTTAAATACTAGTAATTTCTTCCACAATGCAAGGGTAAATAATGCTGTAAGTGCCATTTATTTATTTATCATTTCCTAAGGAGTATAGCTGCCTTTCCCATTTTCACCTTGCCAGTTTCAGTGAAATATCACAATGTTCTTAAAACAGTATTTGTCAAGTCCTTGCTGTGTGTCTAGCTCTGTGCTAGGCTGAGGATCAGAGACATAAAACACCCTGCCCTTCTCTGAAAAAATTACTGGTGGTGCATTACAAATGTGTCCTAGCAGTTGTGGAATTGAACAAAGCTACATCCTGTAGGTAGAGCACAGGAGGTTTATCTCGGTGCAGTGGCTGATGCAATGCTCTGAGCACACTCCAGCAGTTCAGATTTTTCTGGCAAACCAGGAAGATGGCAACGCCTGCCTGAGCCCCTCCTAGAGCCACATACACAGTACCCCGACCTTTATGCTCATTGGCTCCCTAATTAGATGTTCCATGATTGGCCACCTCCACTATATATACTCCTGTACTTCCTCAATAAAATTAGACCTGCGTCACAGAACCTGGTCTCCGGAGTCGTGCATGCAAGCGTCCTAGTGCTAGGGGCTCCGTCTCACCCCTGGGAGACCCCCTGCTTCATATGGCGCCCAAACATGGGACCTCCAGAACGTCGGAACGGATGAGTGACCCTCTGCAATATGGGCAATGTTCCCCCTGCCGCACATGCCCCTCAGGCGCGAGCTCTCCATGCCATTTTGCAGAGTAGGCGAGTTAAGATTTTAGAAAAGGAACTCCAGATGCTGTGGGAGTGCCTCTTACACTTTAATCCCTGGTTGTTAGAAGCCCCCGTATGGGACCCAGGCACTTGGGAGAAAGTACTCAAGCATATAAGGTGTGCCAAGGTCCATGAAGGAAAAACAATTCTACTTTCTCTAACACCCGCCATTTTGGCCATCCTCACATGTCTCTCTGGAGTCCCCCTGAAACATCTCTGCTGATACCTGTGGCCCTTGCAGCCTCAGTGGAGGAGGGTCCCCTTCCCCCGTACTCCCCTCCAGAGCCCTTTGCCCCGCCTGATCCATGGGACTTGTTCGTTAAAGAACGTTTGGACAAAAATGTAACCAAAAAGCCTACTGCCGAGCCCACACCTTTGGGGGAAGGGAAGACAGTTCCACCTCCAGGTTCTACAACCAATAAGCCTATATAAAATACCAGTACTCAGGCTCAGCACAAGTTGGGGAGTGACGTGCGGTGATACATGCACTTCTATACTGTCAGGACAATCCAGTTAATATCTTTTCTGATAGTGCTTATGCAGTCCACACTGCAAAAGCTATAGGCTTCTCTACCCTCAGAATTAAGGAAAACCCCTCAAGTCTTTCCAGTAAACATCAACTCCACAGCTGCTAACAATTAACTCCTATAGTTCCTCAAGTAGCCATCCCGGACTTACTCACCTTACACGAATTACAAGAGCTCTGTGGCCAGATAAGAAACAGTCTATGTATATCAACAGGGGCCCTAAACCCCCTATTCCACCCAGGGGAGAGGTTTTGCTTGTATCTTCCTAGCAGGCAAGAGACACCCCCTCTGGATTCCAGTGAGAGACATCAAGCCACACGCCTTAAGAGATGAGTCGGAGACTAGTCACCCCACCAGTGGTGGAGATGGAGGACCTCTCACTTGAAGAGGAGACATGGCACCACCAGAGGAGATGTCCCCGAGGCAGAAGAGCTCACCCTATAACGTGGGGCAACATTAAGCCGCCTCACTTCTTGGCTAAACCCCGCTAACCTATTCATTTGGGCTACCTTAGCTGGTATATTCCTCCTAGCATTCTTCCTCTTCCGCTGTATGTTCACCATGATAGCCCGCATAACGGCACAACAGGCCATGATTATACATATCCAACAGGTGCTAATAAAAAAAGGAAGGGGGAGATGTAGGTAGAGCACAGGAGGTTTATCTCGGTGCAGTGGCTGATGCAATGCTCTGAGCACACTCCAGCAGTTCAGATCTTTCTGGCAAACCAGGAAGATGGCAATGCCCACCTGAGCCCCTCCTAGAGCCACATACACAGTACTCCGACCTTTATACTCATTGGCTCCCTAATAAGATGTTCCGTGATTGGCCACCTCCACTATATATACTCCTGTACTTCTTCAATAAAATTAGACATGCATCACAGAATCTGGTCTCCAGAGTCGTGCATGCAAGCATCCTAGTGCTAGGGGCTCCATCGTCCTCACCCCTGAGAGACCCCCTGCTTCAACACCTAAAGCTCAAGGTAAGGAGAGATGGGCCAAGGGTGCATGAGAGTCCAGGTGACAGATAGGACTTATGACATTTTAGGGATTTGGACTTGATCTTATTGATAATGGAAAAAGCTGGAAAAATACAGACAAATGTGTGACTTCATCAAAGCTTTGTTTTAATTGTAACACTTTGGTAGTAGAGTGAAGAATGCAATGTTTTACTCTGGTTGGGGTAGGTGGCAGAGACAAGAAGCAGGGAAATCAGTTGAAAGATCAATTTTATTGGCTGGACAAATGGTGAAGAAGATCCCTGTTAAGACAGAAGAAAGAGGATAGGGGGAAAAGTGTCCAATATTTATAAGATAACACTTGCAGTTCTTAGTTATAGGGAGGAATGTTGAAACTGAAGATAAGTGTGTGGATCCAGATTATAAGATGGTATTGGGTGGATTGTGATTTTATTAACTACTAGAAGAAAGACAATGAGGAATCAGCTGGAAGAGGAAGATCTTAGTTCATGATGAGCTTGAATAACTGTGAGGTGTTATTGCATGCTTCTATGTAGTTATATTTGAACATATTGAGCAATTTCTAGTTATTAAAAGTTGAAGAAAATATTAGATAGTGTAGAAATAGAAACGTATAGATTCAGCAAAAAATGGATGGCTGAGATCTAGAATTAGCTATCCAAGCATTCTCAGCAGCAGTGTCTATGGATGTTGAGTGGGGTAGATAATGCTCTCAGGGCTCAGATCCGGTCTATGACACCCAAAAGTCTGAACCTCCTAACTGTGTATCTAGTTTAATTTATGTAATTGTCACATTTTATTGAAAATTTTAAATATACATATATTCAAAAAACACTACAGATATGCCTATATACATACAACTATAGGGTTCTACTTCACCTTAAAATAAATGATCACTGAGGATTCTCCTAGCTCTAAAAAAAGAGAATTTAAGTTAACTCCCATTTTAATACCTTGCACTTCTTCCACTAACTTTAAACAATCAACTTAAAAAAAATAAATAAATAGTAAACTATTGGTTACCCTTCACTATATTTTCATTTGCTAGGATGTTATTTTCTTGTACTATCTTTGTTCCATTTAAAGAATATTGATTCCCACAAATATCCTAATGAATATAGCCCACAGCATTGAACAATGACAAACAAGGTTGCCCATTCACATGGTCACAGACATAGGTTTGTTTAATGTTGAGGTTATTGATTTTTATAAATCAAAGAAACCTTAAGAGTTTATCAAGACTATTCACTCAGAGGAGTGTTGGTTTATCCATGCCAAAATTTCAAATTGCTTCTATCTGGCCTGGTCAATTTTAATACCCTTTGTTTCCCTCTCTTTCTAGACAATCATAGAAAACCACAAATGTCCCAATGCTACCTCCCATGACCTTCTAATTGAATCACTTCACATGCCACTTAGATAAACTTCGGAAGGCCTGCAGAAGGACAAGTAACCATCTTTAACATACCTCAAAGTAATTGGATTAGTTTCAACAATTATCTATTTTAATATTTTCATATTAAATTTAAAAGTTATAGTAAAGGACATTATAAAAATCATAAGAAACTGACCCCTGAAATCCTATGTCTCAGACATCAGATGTCAAGAATCCCCCAACTACATTTTTGAGTGCCAAGCTTACAGATGACTTATTTCATACTATCCTGAGCTTTAAAAGTTTTATCTAAGGATTAAATTATGTTTTGCAGTGAATAAAATTAAAAAAAAGATCAAAATACAACAAAATATTTTTAGAATCCATTATTTTTATTTGTGATTGGTCTTGAGCCCTTCTTTTTTTCCGACACTACTTCGATCTTTGTTTAGTACTATTCTCCTCTCTCTTGCATTGTCCCACCTCTACTCCCAAAATAAAGCAGAAAACCATCTTCCTGGAAAAATGCAGATATCTACTTGCTAATAAGCTTAAACTTCACCTTCAGCATGAAAAGAGAAATACACACAATAGGATGACATTAAAAAACTGAATGATATCTTTCACAAATGGTGTGTCCCTTATGATAAAAACTTAACCCCTAGTATTTTAAAATGTGACCTTATTTAGATGCAGGGTTGTTGAAGAGGTAATTAGTTAAGATGAGGTTCTTAGGGTAGATCTTAATCCAATAAAATTGGTGCCCCTTTAAAAAGTAAACATTTGGACACAGACATGCCATATGAAAACAGAGGCAGAGATCTGTGTTTATATACTGAGGAACACCAAAGATTACCACCAGTAGCTAGTATTTTGCATTTTGCATTTTATTTCCAACCTCCCATATCTAATCTGGTCCTGTTACATTTTAGGTAGTCAATAAATATCCATATAATAAAAGAGAAACATGTAAATTGACCATCCCTCCACTATGCTCGCCAGCCAATCAGGAGTGAGTATGCAAATTAACCCAACAAAGATAGCAGGTTAATTTGCATACATGGGCATGGAGCAGCTGGGGGTGGGGTACATACTGGTGCCAAGCAGCCTGGGTCTTAGGGACAGGCATCCTCGGGGCTCAGGCCACTCTGAGCCTGTAGGCCTGCACATAGACCCAGAGTAGCCGGGGGTGGGGCAGGAATGCCTTCTGCTTCACCATGATGGGCCTGTGGGCAGCATGCAAGTGCAGAAGGGCCAGGGGTTGGGGAAAGACAGCGAAAAAATCCAAGAGCTTGGGGAGCACCAGGAACTCTGGGAACCATAGTTCTGGTGGCAGATGCATTGTGGTATCTCCTAGACACTAGAGCAAAGTGAGCCTGGAGCAAGTTACTGTTGTGGTGGGGGATGGACAGAAAGCAAAGGTGAGAGACACAAGTAAAGTCAGAGTGTCAAGGAAAAATTAAAAGGAAGATATTCTGCAACTTCCAGGAAATCTCCATCAATGGAGCAAAGGAAAAAGAAAGACCTTTACTATTCGGTGAACACCAAACCAGACTGAGTTGGGGTCTCAGAAAATTCATTCACATGATTGCAAAGACAGACAGAAACTCCCATATTGGAGAGGGCTCCCCTGAGGGCTCCCAGATTGGAGAGGGTGCAGATCAGGCTGAAGGACCCATCCCTCATGCACGATTCTTTATGCACCAGGCCCCTAGTTTGTTAAATATATATGGTTTTTACAAAACATGTGGTATACCATCTCTAAGAATCTTCTCATCATGACTCAGAATGGACAGAATGCCCCTTCCATATGGTCTTTAACTATCAAAACTTCCCTGTATTAGATCAGTTATCACCTGTGTTCCTATTGCTTTCTGAACACCCTGCCAGGTTTTGAACATTTTAAAGTCAAATGCTGTTGTCTCAAGTTTTAAGGCCCCAATATTTTATATATCACATGTAAAGAGAAGGTTCTCAAAAACTGTGAGAAATTAATCTTACCTCTTTTAAATTTTATTTTGTTCTTTTACATCTCTTGATTCTCAATTTTTTGTATTGATGGGCATTACATATTTGTACATTATTATTTTATGCTTTTCATAGTCTAAGTTTCTTTATATTTTCCAGTGTATTTTAAGAGCTCAAACAAGGGACCAGTCTTTTGTATACACTAGAGACATTAAAATGCTATGCTAATATTGAAGTTACTAAAGATTGCTCTAATAGATTCAAATAAAAATCTGGAAAAATTGGGTTTTTCTACCTGCCGTATACACAGGCCCTATGTTGGTAGCAACATCCCAGCTATCATGTTTCTGAGTTCTGCCCTAAGAAAATCAGTGTCAGGCTCTGTTTTCTAGAAGACTCAGGCATGATCTCCATGTGATGACAACACATGTTTCTCCATGGAAGCTGATGCCTCTGAGCTCTCTTAAATGGTTATCCTCATAAGTAAGACCCTCTCATTCATTGGCAATTAGCCCATTTCCTCAGAATATGCCAGTAGCCCACTTGGTAGAGCTAAACTAGCTGCATTACACATTGTGTACATGGCTACAAATGCCTTAGCACTCAGAAATTCTGCAAGGAGCATGTGTCTGCCTTGAGAGATTCTGTAGAATGTATTCAAGGCAAAAAGGAGAGATTGACAAAGGCTTTAAAATATACATCCCATAACATCCTACACTTTTAATATTTGCATCAAAGCAATTGCTCATATATATGCTCATATATATGAACATTCCTTCTCCGTGTTGTGGTAGGAAAAGAGTGAGGGTTACCACGTTACTGATCCCTACTCTTGTGGAACATTGAATTTAAGAAAGAAAACAAACAAGCAGTAAACAAAAACAAATATATAGTCTACTAGGAAGGTAAGGGACATTGCTGTGGAAATCGCAAGCATATGTTTTAGTTTTATAATTTCTCTTTATGTTATCCCTTCATACCTTTGCTCTGCTTCCTTACAGATTATTATTTTTTTCGTTGTTATTTTGACCATATTTCTATAATTTCAATCTTATCCCAGCTTTGAATGAAATAAGAATGCATATTGTAATGTGCATAGCAAGTAAGATATGCATACTATTGTCTGTTATCTCCTTTAAATTGGAGCTAAATAACAAAACAAAACAAAGCAAAACAAACCAAAAACTCCCTTTCAGTGACACTTAAGTATTTCTCCACTATGTTTTGTCACATTTATTGTCTTTTCACCCTTCAGAGAAATATTTTTAAAAGTACTGATCATTCCACATTTTTAAGTGTTTTTTTTTTTCTTTTTATAACATATTACTCCAAGTAAGGGCTTATTTTTTCACCAGAAAACTGAAAGAAAATTGCCAACAACAGAGAAACACTCTAATTATTCTCAGACTTTTTCAGTAGTTGCTATAATGGCCAACCCTTCAGTTATCTGAAAGCCCTTTCAAAGCTGGTTTCACCACCTTTCTCCTTAAATAAGGACTTCCAAGTCCTTTTGCAGAGATGAGATTTATTTTTCTCATATTCATATTTATAATAAAATAGCATCCTAGCCCTGAGGACTGTTCAAAGGAGAAAAACTGACATCTATGTACCACCTAACTAGAAACAAATTGATAAACTTCTGAAACACTCTTTGAAAATGAATGCTAGTGCAGTCGACTTCCAGAGAAGCTTTTATGCCACATCTTGGTACCCTAGAAACTGCTGTCAAGCTCCATTTTATTCCATGTGTGGCCTGACAGTTCTAAGGAGAAAGTGTATCCTAATTCTTCCAAATAAATTAGATTTCAGCCATCTTAAAATGAAAACACAGCCTCTGCTGAAGTTATAAACAGACCCTATTGAATAAAGTTTCAACCGAAGCTCACACTGTTATCTCTAGCAGACGTTCAGAACTGTAAGACAGCAATACCTTAATCATATCTTTGTAGTCCCAGTAATGCAAATTAATCAATAGCTAAATAGAATGTGAAAGTGGGTTTCTCTCATTGGGAATGCATCACATTTATTTACCAAGGAGCACAGATTAGGAGAGAGGGAGGGATTGAGGGTTTAAGAGAAAGGAGAGGAGAAGGGTTTGAGGTTATAAGATATATTTTAAAGTCAGATTTAACACACTAAGAAAATAAATAATAATTAACACACTTGTTTGGGGATGCTACCCAATCACACTGCTTCCTGCTGAATGCATAGGAATTCTAACACTTAATGTGTGTATTTCAATGCATAGAGGCATTTATTAGATTGGAATTTGGAAATATCTAATCTAATAAAAGAGTAATATGCAAATTAACCATCACTCTGAGACACCTAAACCACACCCACCAGCCACGCCACACCCACCAGCCAATCAGCGTGGCTGTATGCAAATTAACCCAGCCAAGATGATGGCTGGCAGCCACAGAGCTAGAGCAAACAGGAGGCTTCCGTTGCACAATGGAGTTGAAACTGCCTGCCTAGGCTGGCCGGGCCTCTCCTCAAGGCAACAATGTTTCAATTATAGAAGCCACAGAGCTGAAGCAAGTAGGAGGCTTCATTGCCTGACTAGGCCTCTGGTTAAGGCAACAAAGTTTCAGTTATAGAAGATGAATAAACCCCAGAAACCTGATTCCAGCCAGCCTCACTGAGATGTTGGGTCAATGGGAGCTGTGGGCAGCCTAAAAACGTCCCTCAGCCACTTACCCAGGCTGGTCACACCCCCATGGGGTGAGGGTCCCCACTGGGGGGCTTGGCCAGTGTGCAAACAGCCATTAGCCGCTCACCCAGACTGACCAGGCACGCCAGCAGATGGACATCCCCTAGGAGTCCCAGACTGCAAGAGGGCACAGGCTGGGATGAGAGATCCCCCCTCCCCCCCCGCTGGAACAAGCAGGAGGCTTGCCCTGGCGATACAGGAAGCTAAGGTTCCTGTCTGCCTAGGCCGGCTATGGCAACAAAGTTTTCCAAAACAAAGTTTCAATTATAGAAGATAAATAAACCCCAGAGACCTGCTTCCAGCCTTGGGCTCAAGGAAGTGCTGGGAGCTTGGGTTGTCAGGGGCAACCAGACCAGGGCTCCAGTTAAAGCAACAAAGTTTCAACTTTAGAAGTTAAATAAATTCCAGCCAACCTCATTGCAAACAGCCATCAGCAACTCACCCAGGCTGGCCAGGCGCACCAGCAGGTGGACATCCCCTGAGGGGTCGCAAACTGCAAGAGGGCACAGGCCAGGCTGAGGGACCCCCTCCCAAGTGCACAAAAATTTGTGCACTGGCCCCTAGTTTTAGATAAATGAAAAAGAAGCAGGCATTTCCTCCAGCAGCATCAGGACATATACATTTGAACAAAGAATTATTGGATTTAATTTTAAAAGATTACTCATGAAAAGTGATATTAGACAGAAAAAAAATAAAGGATATCATATTTAGAAAAAAAAGAAAGTAAAATTGTCTTTATGTGTAGATGACATGGTTCCAAACGAAGACAACCCTAAAGACTCATCAAAAAAGAATTATCAAGTACAGTGACATTTCAGGATACAAGACTGACATTAAAGCATTGTATTTTTATATACAAGCAAAAAACATTCTATAATCCAATGAGAAATACATCCCATGTACAATAGCATTAAAATAATTTGACACTAAG
>PVJC01048287.1:0-12590 GCA_004026665.1 Murina feae | reverse complement strand
GGTCCCGGGTTCAATTCCAGTCAAGGGCACAGGCCTGGGTTGTGGGCTTGATCCCCAGTGCAGGGCGTGCAGGAGGCAGCTGATCCATGATTCTCTCTCATCGTTGATGTTTCTCTCCCTCTCCCTTCCTCTCTGAAATCAATAAAAATATGTTTTTAAAAAGAGCCCAGAAGAGCCACTTATGAAGAGCAAAACCTATTCCCTCATTCAGACAATCCCAGGGCTTGGAAGCTTGTGCCAGGACCCACCGCCATTTGAAAGCTCCTTTCTACTCGCAGAGGATGCAGCCTGTGTGACGGGGTGCGCCAGGGAGGGTGCCCGAGTGGTGACTGCGCCACGGGAAGAGGGAAGAGCGGCTGGAGGAGCTGGGGGTGACTGGGAAGGGAGGTCTGAGGGGACAGGGTCGCAGGGAACCTTCCGGAAGCGGAGGTCTGTCCTACAGAGCAGCGCTGTTCTGACTAACGGACAGTGCCTTTTGGACCAATCAAACTTTGAGGATTTGGAGTTCTTCTTTGCAGGAGCACAGACCAACAGGGGCGGCACAGGGACTTCTGGCCGTATCAGCCCGCTCCCCCAGGCTCTGGGAGGCACTGTCCCCCCACTCCCCCCGCCAGGAGAGCCTGGGGCTCGCTCCCTGGCTGAGCTGAACACTGCTGTCTGGAGAGCCTCACTGAAAACGGTGATGGTTGTCATCAAAACACAGCAACCAAAACACTTCCTGAAAGACAATGGGCCTGCCCTCCTGTACCCGCCATGGTGCCCACCCCCTCCCCCAGGAAGGGCAGGAGCAGGGTTTCCCAGGACCCCTGCGTCAGGGCGCTTGCAGTGGAGACTCTGGGGGTTTCAGGAAAGACGTAAATCCTTGGATTGGGGTACAAAGGTGTGTATATCTGTGTTTTTCTCTGTGGGGGTCAGCCACCCCCACAGAGACAGTCCTCAAAAGCTGAAAAGCTGCTGATGCTGCCTCATAGCCTGGACTGTTGGGGGGAGAAGGGGCTGTGCCATGCAGTGAGAGGGCAGCGTGTGTGAGAGAACATGTGTGTCCATGTGTACACGCATGCACATGTGCATGTTGGTGAGTTGCGTCGTGGGACTTGTTTGTGATTATGGTCATGTGTCCATGACCCGATAGATAGTTGTATGTGTGGGGCCTGTAAGTCAAGGTGCACGTGTGTGTGTACATGCGTGTGAGTTTGTATGTGGATGGAGGTCACGAGTTGTGTGTCTAGGGGCAGGGACGCTGTGTGTGGCATGCCTGTGGCTGTGTGTGCATGCGTGTGATTTTGTGGGGATGGAAGTGTTTTGCGATTGTGGGTCACAGAACAGAACAGATTTATATAAACACGTGTGCCAGTTACGTGAATGTGCCTGTGGATGGGCGTGTAGGGGAGTGTTTCTATGTGGCCATGAACCCTGTGGCTGAGGTAGTGTGTGTGGTACCTGGGTACAAATGAGGGCATGAGGCAGGCCTGTCCCCATCCACACGCACGCCTGCGGGTGCTCTGTGTGTTGGGAATGAGGGACATCAGATGTCCTTGTCAGCTCCCACCCCAGCCCCCAAGCCCTCTGGTCCTGCTGTCATTTGTGTCTAGAACAGCAAGTTAGGGAGAGACCAACGCCTTTCCGTTGCCTGTGACCTGTCCCGGGAGCCGTGACAAGAGCTGCTTAGGCCCAGCACTAATAACCATCCATTCCACGCGTCGTGGGAGGGGCAGGGGAAGGCGGCGTCCGATGTGAAGGACGCACAGAGCCTCCGTAGGAGGATGGGTCTGTGGGCTCCGTGAGCAGACGCCAGGCCCACTCCCTCCTGCCCTTCTCCCTGAGGCAGAGCCTGGGGCATCATTCCTTTCGCCTGCAGTGACCTTCCTCATTATGATGATCACCATAGGACTTAAGGCAGGCGCAGCTGCCTGCATTCCTGTCACCATCCTAATTGCAGTTGTAAATCGGGGAGCAGCTCTGAGCTGGGAACTTCCCTCCGGCACAGTGAGAGGGATAAAAATATCCGGCAGATTGCAAAAGGCAAAAACACACTCGCTCCATGGGGGGACGGTTAGCCCAGTGGGAAGGGAATCCCACGCTCACCTGCGGAACTGTGGAGGTGAGATGGGCCTGGGGAGCGGGGGTGGTGAGGAGTGGGGTGCAGAGGAGGGGGTGGGGGGGTTAGGCCAATGGGTCCGGTGACCCCTCTGGAGCCCCGCTTCTCCGTCTGTGAAGTGGAGACATAAAACACTCAATGGCTCAAACCAGGCGCTGCGGGTGGAGGGTTTCAGGGAACCCACCAAGTCCATGTTGAAGTGAAGGGGCCATGGTTGACGGGGGTGGAGACTGGGGGGCTTTGAACCTTTCCAAGGAGGCTGTAGGTCTCAGACCAGAAAGTTGCCCGAGAGCCTCATGGTTAGTGCATGAGCTTGGAATTCGTTCGCCCCCTCATTCGTTCCTTCATTCGTTCGTTCATCTGTTCGTCTGCTTCCGGAATGCGCCCTGGCCCTCGCAGGGAGCTCGCAGCAGGTGCTGAGGAGTGGCTCCTGCCTCGGGAAGCTCACCTTCCTGGAGGCGCCAACACACGGTGAACGAAAGCAGCAGGGCAGTCACACAGGAGTGAGAGAGCAGCAGCATTTCATCTTGTTTGTTGCTCGTCCGCTGTCCGCCCCTGAGGATGTCTTCCCATGGATTTTAGAGAGGGTGAGGGTGAAAGGGAGGGAGACACAGAGAGAGGCATCAACGTGAGACAGACACGCCGATTGGTTGCCTCCTGCACGCACCCCGACCAGGGCCAGGATGGAACCTGCAACCGAGGTGCGTGCCCTTGACCGGAATCGAACGGGAACCCTTCGGTCCGCAGGCTGATGAGCAGTGGGAGTGTTTTAGTTGTAAGACTCTGGGCAAGTTAGCCCAGCACCGCCCCCCTTCTGGGCAGGGTGGCAAGTACCGTCACCCTCGTGGTGGTGGCAACAACAGTGAGTGTTTACCCGGCGCCCGCGGTGCCAGGCCCTGTTCCTCGCACTCGCCTGTCTACGGAGCAACGTAGTCCTCAGAGGGAAGCTGGTGGCGGGGACACGCGGTGCTCCCAGGCCTGCAGGTGCGTGCAGCTGCCGTCCTGTGGCCAAGGAGGCAGTGTGTCCCTCACTCCTGGACCCTGTTTGCTCCCCTTCTCTCGGGGGGAGTTTCCATATCGAGAAATGGGGATAGTCAGGGTGCCCGGCCCCAAGAGCTGAGAACGTGCCCGAGAAGCACTTAGCACAGTCGCTGCCCAGCAAGCCTTGGGCAGGCAGCATCGGGAAGACAGAGGGAAGCAGGGGCCAGGCAGTGCCTGCCATGGCTGCTCACCAGGTCACTTCGGAGCTGCTAAGGGCCTGGAGTCATGGGCACCGTCTGTGGAAGGCAGTTTCTGAGAAAGGGGTCTTTGCTCCTGGGCTGGCGTCAAACAAAGAACAAAGCCCAGCCCGGCCCGCGTGGCTCAGGGGTCGAGTGTGGATCTAGGAACCAGGAGGTCACGGTTCAATTCCGGTCAGGGCACAGGCCCGGGTTGCGGGCTCCATCCCCAGTGTGGGGCCTGCAGGAGGCAGCCGATCCATGATTCTCTCTCATCACTGATGTTTCTCTCTCCCTTTCTCCCTTCCTCTCTGAAATCAATTAAAAAAAACACACAAAGCCTCACATGAGGAGAGACTTTTGTAGAAAAGACAATTGCAACAGGAGGGGAGGACTCTGACCACAGGAAGGAGGACTTCAGTGTTCAAAGGTCTCCAGAGAGACATTTTTCACAGAGAAAGGTGGACCAGGCCCAGGGAAGGCAGGTGAGGGGGTGGGGCAGGCGGCCGGGAGGTCAGCAGGCCCCGGGAGGTCATTTGCAAAGGGTTGTCTTGAGCGCCCAGGCTGGCACAGGCTGAGGGGTCCAAGTTCAGGGGAGAGCAGCCTGGCCAGGCAGGTGTGTGGGCACTGTGTCCAGGTTGGCAAGAGGGGGCCTGTGGCTTGGCTCATCCTCTGGGAGACGGAGAATGGAGTTTGCAGGGCCTGTGTCTGTGTCACGGGAGACGAGGGCATGTGACCATCTTGGAGTCGGACCTAAGTCCCAAGAGGAGTGTGGTCTCTGCACTGAGCTCCTCCCAGGTGCGGGAGGCGGGGAGCCTGGCCCTCCCTCTGGGGAGCACAGAGCCAGGGTGAAGCTGTGCCTGGTCCCTGCCTTGGGAAGGCAGGGCTGGGCATGAGGGGAGGTGCCCATGGGAGCCCTGGTCCTGCCCAGGGAGATGAAGGCTATGGTGCTGGACGGTTCACAGACCACAAGCCTCCCCCATGCCCGCCTTTGGCCAGTGGGGCTGTGATGTTAAGGGTCTAGGCCGTTCCTGACAGGGGCAGAAACAGACTGTGGGGCCAGCTGTGACTGAGGACTCTGAACCCTGCTCTGTAGCCGGGATTGTTGTTCTGATTACAGAAGGCGCATGCTCGCCTGGTGGGAACTGCAGTGGGACCTCGGGGATCCCCTGGAAATGCAGCCCATCCTCCCCACCAGGGAGCTGCCTGTCATCATGAAAGACTAGCAACCTCATTGCAGAAGCCAGAGCCCCCAGCCTTTGCTTACCCACAGGCCTTTGCTTACCCACAGGCCTTTGCAAATCTCCATCCTGTGAACGGCCCATTTGGCACACCCTTTGCCTCCTTCCCCTATAATCTCTGTCCTTCTGCCCAATATAGCAGCTGGGGATCTGGGGGGCAGAGTGGGGAACAGATGTCTGTGGGTGACCTGCTATCTCCCATGCTGCCCGCAGGACTGGAATACACTCTAAGTGGATTCACCCGTCTCTGCCGAATTGGCTCAGGGAGTGACAGGCGGCCTGGACCCCTGGGTGGTCCATTCCACTCCCTGGACCGCCTGTTGGCACATGGAGCTTCCCTGGTGACAGCAGGAGGTGGAGCCCTGGCCCTCTGGGAAGATGGAGGTGGGAGCCCAGTTCCCACCAAGTCCAGTTTGCAGACCACACGTCTGCCCCCACCCCAGGCCCTGTCCTACGCCCCTGCCCCCCACCCCCGAAGTGCCATGAGTGGCCTGCTGCAGGCCTGGGGTGCAGGGTACAGTGGAGCCCAGCCTGAAGGCCAAATTGGGGGACACCCCACTTTGTGGAGAGCCCCATGCCCTGGGCTGACTGCCTCTTGCCGCTGCACTTACACAGCTCTGCCTGTGCCCTGTGGCTGTTGTACGGATGAGCTGGATGCCCCCCGATCGAGGGCACGAGGAAACTGACCCTCACTCTTTCTCCAGCGCCTGCCCCCCACTCCCTCGAACTGGTCCTGCCTCACCATGCAGCTGCCTCCTGCCTTCCAGGCCACCGATGAACCATCTACTTGTCTTCCCGTCACTTAGGGTTGTAACTGGACAACCCAGGGGTCCAGGCCACTCCCTGAGCCAATTTGGCAGAGACGGGTGAATCCTCTGAGTGTGTATTCCAGTCCTGTGGGAAGCGTGGGAGATAGCAGGTCACCCATAGACATCTGTCCCCTCATAAGCCAGCTGCTATATTGGGTAGAAGGACAGAGATTACAGTGGAAGGAGGCAAAGGGTGTGCCAAATGGGCCGCTCACAGGATAAAGATTTGCAAAGGCCTGTGGGTAAGCAAAGGCCTGTGGGTAAGCAAAGGCTGGGGGCTCTGGCTTCTGCAATGAGGTTGCTAGTCTTTCATGATGACAGGCAGCTCCCTGGTGGGGAGGATGGGCTGCATTTCCAGGGAAGCCCCCAGGTCCCACTGCAGCTCCCACCAGGCGAGCATGCGCCTTCTGTAATCAGAACAACAATCCCGGCTACAGAGCAGGGTTCAGAGCCCTCACAGTCATTCCCTGTCTGCCCGTCAGAGGGACTGTGCTGTGGCTGGAGCTTGAACACCTGGGAACTTTCAGAAACCGAGGGCTCATGGCCCAGGGGTCTATTGGGAAGCCAAGGGTCAGGCACTGCAGCTACAACCTGCACCCCGACCCCGTGATCAAACGCTGCAGGAAGTGTGAGTGTGAAGAGACAGCTTTCTGTTTCCCAGCTCAGCGCCTCGCAAATAAAACGACTTCACTTTCACCACCACAGCCTTGATAGTCCGTGTTTGGCTTTGCTGACTTAGGTGGGCAGACCTTAGTTAGGTTCCCTAACAAAACCTTTCTTTCTTTTTTTAAAAATTTATTATTATTGATTTCAGAGAGGAAGGGAGAGGGAGAGAGAGAGATGGAAACATTGATGCGAGAGAATCGTGGATCGGCTGCCTCCTGCACATCCCCTACAAGGGATCCAGCCCGCAACCTGGGCATGTGCCCTGACCGGAATCGAACCTGAAACTCTTCAGTTCACAGGCCCATGCTCTATCCACTGAACCACACCAGCCAGGGCCCCTAACAAAACCTTTCTATAAGTCACACCCCTGGGGTCTAAGCCCCTCTCATTCCCTTCCTCCCCACCCCCAGCTTCATTCCTAAGTCCTGCTGGTTTCCTGAGGCCAGACAATGTCTTTGAAATACTAAACTGGTGTGTTTTATGGCCAGTAGTCTGCACCCACTGAGGCAATGACAGGAGTGCCTCCGGGGAGGGCAGCTGGAGCCTGGGCAGAGGTCAGCGGAGCTGCTAAGTGGGATGTTCAGATTGATGCAGATACAGACTCATGATGCACGAGCAGAGCAAGTTTAATTGGCAAGATCTAGAATTTGGAGAGAAACTGTTTTAGCTCATCAACAGATGGCTCTGGGCACCAATTCTGAGCCAACAGGAACGCTGACTTGGGGTGCGGTGAAGAAGGAAGCTGTCAGTGCAAAACAGCTTAACTGTGATAACAGCACAGCCATGAGAACAGCGCAGAGGCCTCCATCAGCTCCGCAGGCTCAGCGCAGCCACAGAGACCCAATCTGGTCTCAGCCACAGGGTAGCGACTTATAGGAACAGAAAGCCCTGCCCCTGGTCCCTGATTGGTCCATTCTCATGTAAATGAGGACTCTAATAATCACAGTTTGATTGGTCCAAAAGGCACTGTCTTGATTGGCCATAATAGATTGCTTTTATTGGCCAGAGCTGCATAGCTCTGACTGGATGGGGAAGCCTCAGTTTTATTGGTTGAAACAGGATTCCAGGAACCTTCATAAGGGCTGGCTCAGATGGCAGAAACAGTGCCTGTGAGTAGGTACTTGAGTGCAGAGGCAGGCACTTCACAGCAGGCTTCTCTGTGAAGTGCAATTTGCATTAGAGGCTGCCCCCCAACCCCCTAAAAACGTTTAAAATTTGAGTCCAATTAGCCACCAAGTGTCCTTGGTAGGTGCCCTATCCCCCCACCTGCCAGTGTTCACAAACTTTAAATTCCAAAAAGGCTTAAACGTAGGACTAGTCATTGAATTTTAAAATATATATGTTTTTATTGGTATCAGAGAGGAAGGGAGAGGGAGAGAAAGAAACATCAATGATGAGAATCATTGATCGGCCATCTCCTGCACACTCCACACTGGAGATCAAGCCCAAAACCCAGGCATGTGCCCTGACTGGGAATTGGACTGTGACCTCTTGTTTCATAGGTTGATGCCCAATCACTGAACTACACTGGCCAGGCAAGTCACTGAATTTTAAAAAATTAATGGTACTAGACTCATCAGGGTGACCACTTTGTAAGGTATATAAATGTCTAATTGCTATGTTATATGCCTAAAACTAGTACAATATTGTATGTTAACTGTAATCTAATCTAATAAAAGAGTAATATGAAAATTAGCCATCACTCTGAGACATCTAAGCCATGCCTACCAGCCAAGCCACACCCACCAGCCAATCAGAGCAGCTGTATGCAAATTAACCCAGCCAAGATGGCAGCTGGCAGCCACAGAGCTAGAGCAAACAGGAGGCTTCTGTTGCAACTGCCTGCCTAGGCCAGCTGGGCCTCTGCTCAATGCAACAATGTTTCAATTATAGAAGCCATGGAGCTGAAGCAAACAGAAGGTTTTGTTGCCTGTCTAGGCCTCCACTCAAGGCAACAAAGTTTCAATTATAGAAGATAAATAAACCGCAGAAACCTAATTCCAGCCAACCTCGCTGGGATGTTGGGTCAATGGGAGCTGTGGGCAGCCTGAAAACGGCCCTCAGCCCCTCACCCAGGCTGGCCACACCCCCATGGGTGAGGGTCCCCATTGGGAGGGCTTGACTAGCCTGCAAACAACCATCAGCCCCTCACCCAGGCTGACCAGGCATGCCAGCAGGTGAACATCCTTCGAGGGGTCCCAGACTGTGAGAGGGCACAGGCCGGGCTGAGGGACCCCCCCTCCCTCCTCCCGACGAGTGCACAAATTTTTGAGCACCGGGCCCCTAATCTACACTAATAAAAGGGTAATATGCTAATTAGACCAGATATCTTCTAGACGTCCTTCCAGACAAAGCTGCAGCAGCTGCCTGAGCCTCAGCCCTCACAGCTGAGGCTCAGGCAACTGTGGTGGCTGTTGCTGCTGCAAGGGCTGGATGGAGGCTCAGGCGGCTGTGGTGGCCGGCAGTGGCAGTAGCAGCAGCATGATAGTGGCATCACCTTCCCCTGATCTGCCCAGTCACCTCCTGCAGAGGAAGGCCAGAGGCAGCATCAGTGAGGGAGTGATGGGGGCGGTGCCTTCCCATAATTTACTAGTGGCTCCCATGGGGAGCAGGACTAAGCCGTCAGTAGGACATCCCCTGAGGGCTCCTGGACTGTGAGAGGGGGCAGGCAGCCTGAAGGGCTCCCCTTCCACTACCAGTGCACAAATTTTTGTGCGCTGGGCCTCAAGTTTAAAAATAAAATTAGAAAAATGAATCAGAATGTTTAGGCATGTAGAGATGCTGATGTATTGATTGGATTAACCACTCCCCACATGAAAAATCTATGAGAGTAAACTTTTATTCTCATGCGATTCTTCTAATATTAGTTTGAAGATTTAATAAGTAACAGTAGTTAACATTGTACTTACACAGTAGCTTGCTATGTGTGAGGCACTGTTTGATATATCTCATTGAGAACACTCCACAACCTTACAAAGGGGTGTCCCGACTGCCCCAGGTTACAGAAGAATTCATGTAAATTGTCCAATAGTACACCTCATAACAACACCTCTCTTTTTACATAAATCCCGTTACTTCTATTTCCACTCCTGCCCCTCCAGTTCTGTGCGTTCCACTCTGGGGGAGCATCTACTTCCAAATATGGTCCCATTCCCAGGTTCTGGGAAGACATGGATTTGGGGGGACACTATTCACCCCCATAGAAGAAATAATCTCTGCTCTCAAGAAGCCTATGTCCTGTGGGAGGGGAGCAGACATACCAAGAGGCAATGCAGTAGTGGAGCAAAGGGTGTGTTGAATAGGGTTACCCTCTCCCTCTTTCCACCATGTGAGGCTGCAACAAGGAGTCTGCCATCTTGTTAACATGAAAACATTCAATCCTGGAAAGAATTTTGTGAGTTTATTTGAGCCAAACTGTCCACAAATACGAGAAGCAGAACCTCAACATATTGAGATCATGCTCCAGAGAAGGTGGGTTACATCTGTACCCACTGCAATCAAGGGAGGGATGGAGGTGGGTTACATGAAATCCCCTGGTGATAGACTAGAAAGGTGGGAGAAAGGAAAGCAGGGGGGAGGAGGCGGGGGCTGGGATTGGATAAAAAGTAAAATGATGGACATATACTTAGGCGGGTGCAGGAACAATGAACATAATAATGAAGGAATTTGTGGTATCTGTCCTGGTGCCCAACATTAGGTTGTGCCCCAAGGGGTCCAGAAAAAGGGAAGTTTAGTTACCCAGACAGTTCAAAGAGTATCCTATCTAATAAAAGAGTAATATGCAAATTAACAGTCACACCCTCACTCTGACACTCCATCAGAAAGATGGCTGCGGCCACAGAGCTGGAGTGAGCAGGAGGCTTGTGTTGCCCCCAGCAATGGAGGAAGCCAAGCTTCCCGCCTGCCCTGGCCAGCCCTGGGCTCCACTCAAGACTATAGAGGATAAATTATAGAGGATAAATAAATCCCAGATACTTGCCTCCAGTCTGTGGGGTGGCCAGCCTGAAAACGGCCATCAGCCCCTCACCCAGGCTGGCCAGGCACCCCAGAGGGACCCCCAACCCTGATCCGGGACACCCTTCAGGGCAAACCAGCCAGCCCCCACCCGTGCACCAGGCCTCTATCTTCTACTCTAATAAAAGAGTAATATGCAAATTAACCATCACTCTGAGACACCCAAGCCACGCCCACTAGCCAAGCCATGCCCACCAGCCAATTAGAGCGACTGTGTACAAATTAACCCATCAAACATGGCAGTTAATTTGCATACACAGGAGAGCAAAGACTAAAGACAGTGTAGAAGGAAGCCAAGTGCGCAGAAAGGAGCCAAGCGGTGGAGAAGGGAATGGAGCTGAGGCAGTGGAGATGGTGAAGAAGGGAGGGAGAAGGGGGGAAGGGGGGAGGGGAGAGCTGAGGAGGCAGAGACGGGAGTTGAGGCAGCAGAGACAGGAGTTGAGGCGGCAGAGACGGGAGCCTAGGTGGGCTTCGCTCCCTTCTCTGCTTTGCTCTGGCTCAGGAAGCCCTATTCTTGCAGGAATCTTCCTGCAATGGGCTACTAGTATATAATAAAAGGGTAATATGCAAGTGGACCCTAACAGCAGAACAACTGGGAATGACTGGTCACTATGACACACACTGACCACCAGGGAGCAGATGCTCAATGCAAGACCTACCCCTGGTGGTCAGTGCCCTCCCCCAGGGGGAGCTCTGCTCAGCCACAAGCCAGGCTGCCAGCTGCCAGCACAGCAGTGGTGGCGGAAGACTCTCCCGCCTCCTCAGCAACTCTAAAGATGTCTGACTGCAGCTTAGGCCTGCTTCCCGCTGGCAAGTGGACATCCCCCGAGGGCTCCTGGACTGCCAGAGGGATGTCTGACTGCCAGCTTAGTCCCAACCCCCAGGGGAGCAGGCCTAAGTCAGCAGGTGGACATCTCCCGAGGGGTCCCAGACTGCGAGAGGGCACAGGCCGGGCTGAGGAACTCCCCTCTTCCCCTGAGTGCACAAATTTTTATGCACTGAGCCTCTAGTGTTATTATAGAGGCAAAAAGACAGACAGGCTCAATTAAGGTAAAAGTTGACCTTGTCAGAGAAGATCCCAGCTTAGGAGGTGACTACTCACCATCACTGCCTTTAGTTCAAGTGTAATTTCAGACCATCCTTTGTGGTGACTTTAGGTCTGAGTTTGCAAGCTCGCCATGCAGGCCTCCCCTGAGCTGTCAGGTGAGCATGTGGCCCCTTCTGTCCACAGTGTGGAAGAGGGTCTCAGCGGGATCTGACTAGGATGGTGCTCTGACCTCAGACGTCCAGCCTCCAGGATCGTGAGGAATGCATTTCTGTTGCTTGTAAGTCGCCCAGTCTGGCATGTGACTACAGCAGCCCCAGAGGCTCAGCCGCCAGTCTGGTTGGAAATGGGAGTCTTGGCTGATCTGCACAGTCTGTCCTTCCGCCGTGAGCACCTGGGCCTGCACCAGAAAAACCCATTTTGCAGGGAGAAGCTGGCCCTCATAAAGGAAGGTAGAGCCATCAGAAATCGCCGGTGTGACCACTGCGCCCAAGGGTGTGGTTTGCTGATGCCAGGGCTCAGAGGAGGCTTTTGTCGAGAATAACCCTGGCCTGTGACTTCATTTAATCCTCCCCCGCCTGCGTGTGTGCCCCGCGGGAGGTCATGCTCCCGCGCAGAGCTGGGAGGACGTGGGGTCTGGGCCTGTGGGAATGGGGAGGGCTGGGGCCCAGGGTGAGGGCTACCCCGGCTGGCCAAGCAGCAGCTGGGCCTGGGTGAGGGCGTGGAGGGGTGGCCCTTAGAGGCAGGCATGGTGCCCAAAGGCCATGAAGAGCGGCTGCAGGCAGGGCCCCGGGGCAGGTGGACACCAGCTCCGGGCAGTGGTGCACTGGGTGGAAGGCTGGTTCTGGAGAACCGGGTCAGGCAGGTCTCATCCCGCGGTGTGAGGGAGACAGAGGAGGGAGGGCGGAGGAAGAGACTCACAGTCCTCTCCTCCCACTTGCTGTCCTGTCCCCCACCCGCACAGGCTGGGGGAGGCTGGCCACTCACCAGACCACACTGTCCATGGGGAGCTGCGGATGAGGCCTCCCTGGGGAGGTGTGTGTGGCCACAGGATGGAGAGTTCACTCCTGGGACCCTGCACGGACCTGAGCCCTGGGTGTCTCAGGGTCCCCTCACTTCATTCTGGTTCCCACCCTGTGAGAGGTACCACAACCCTGGGGCTTCCCTGGGGAGCTCGCTTTGGGGGCGGCTGGAGCGCCTTTCTAGAGCTGCCCAGCAGGGGGAGCCCCCACCTTCCCCTGGAGTGTCTGCAGGCCCCAGGGCTCCGACAGTGGTGGCCATTCTGCCCTCTGACGACTGCAGAGCCACAGCACCCCCCCCCCTCCCAGGGGACGGGGTCCCTGCCCTCACTGTCCCTTAGGCCACTGGGCTCCCTGCGGCTCCCAGGGTGAGCCTGGGCCTCACCTCCTCCAGGTTTAGAGAGAACATGGGGCTGGGCAGCCAGGGGGTCTGGGCTGCCTCTGAGCCAATTCAGCAGAGATGGGTGAATCCTAAGAGCAT